>JAUZNJ010029154.1:0-15601 GCA_034780135.1 Jordanella pulchra | reverse complement strand
ACACAAACCTATTCAAAATTAAGAAATTTGTTCAAAATGAGAATGTTCAATATCCCTTTTACATATGCAGTAAGATTGTATTAAACACTAAAAATAACCATTTTTCCTCAACACCAGTTAAAACATTGAGGCACCTGGAGTTTAGTAATGACAGAGAAAAGGAATGCCCAGATGTTAATTAGTGGCAGCATGGTGGCATGTTGAGCTTTGTTTCCTTGTAGCATGAGGCTCATGGGGTCCAACTACTATATGGAATCTACATGTTCTCCAGGAGCTCCTTTAGGCTGTCTATGGGCTACTACACAGTCAGCCCAAAAGTAAGGATTGGGTCTAAATCAACCCTGTGTGCATGGGTTGTTTATCCTGTGTGTCTCTGAGTTGCCTTTTAGGGAACTTGTCCAGAGTGTCCTTTACCTTTAGTCTAATGGCAGCTGATAATAAACACCAGCCTTCCCTTGACCACTAGAATAAGGAGCTATAAAACATGGATGGATAGGAATGAAAATAAAAACAGCTTGATCTACAATAAGACATAGCTAGGAACACAGGAAACAAAGCAAACAGCTCTGCTTCCCAATAGTCCACATGCAGCTGCTTGCAAGGTTTGGTCAATAGATAATTCGAAAAGTTCAAATGGTTCCTGTCTGTGACTCAGATGTTATCTTAAAGCAAGCAACGCTATGATGTTCCAATTAATAAAACTCTGTATCCTAGTGAATGGAAACTGGGGTCCTTGGTCAGCGTTCAGTCCGTGCCCTGTGACGTGTGGAGTGGGTCTTCAGGTGTCAGAGAGGAGGTGCGACAGCCCTGCTGCCAATCATGGTGGCCTCCCGTGTCCTGGAGAAGGGAAAAAAAACAAACTGTGTTACACTAAAGTCCACTGCCCAGGTACGTCAGATTTGGGAGGCCCTTCTTTTGTATCTCCAGAGTCTGACTATGACATCTTTCCCATCTGTAATGGACAATCAGAAATTAAACAGTTGAATTATTGGAGCTGAACATTTGTTGCTGCTATCTACATATTGACATAAGCCGTATAGAACTGTATGAAAATAAAAAGCAAACCAGTCTTAACAAAAGGTTGTCATGTAAATATCTAAACGCACATGATAACATCAACTATTAAAAATATGAACAGAAACACCACTTACTTAAATTGTTTGTTTCCAGTGAACGGCGTGTGGTCCGAATGGTCCGCCTGGAGTGAATGTGTGTTTGCGTATGGGGGAGATAAGAAGATCCGCTGCGAGAAAATAGGTGGCAAGCAGACTCGAAACCGCAAATGCCTACATCAGGCTCATAATGGGACCATCTGCACTGAAGGAAAGTTGACGGACACACAGGTCTGCTACAATGTCGACAAGTGTGTTAGTAAGTGAACTTTAACTTTTCCATTCTAACAGTAGCCAGATGGTAGGATATATAAGACAAGTTAATCAGCAACGGCAGAGTGTTTAAATACCTTAGTTTTATTTTAAGATGCTGCTTGTTTGCTGATATGTTTGGGGTCATTGTCTTTTCTCCCATTTCCACTACGTTTTCTCTTTGGGCCTCGGTAAAATGACCCCCTCAAGTGTTTCCATATATGCATACTGCTGCATTATCCCTTGCATGTGCTAAATAGGCCAGAAAATCAAACGCCGTAACATTTCACCACCTTCATTTTAAAAGAAGAACCTCAGTAATGAAACTCCAAAATGCTATTTCATCTTTCATTTCACCATTATTCAATAACAGGAACATGGTTATTGTGTTGAATGTTTTGAATTCAACTAAATTGTTTAAAACAAACTTTTTAAGCTAATTTAGAAACTGAATAACAAATCCAATGCAGTATTTGCATATTATAATTTGTTGACAAAAGGGCTTAAATAAAAATAAATATTGATAACAATGCACAAAGAAATGCTTTTTGCTTTGCTTTGACTATACATGGTGCAAAGGTAATACTTGTTTTAGTTTATTTATACATTTAGGAGATTTTCAAATGGACTCTAGTCAGGTTCTGGGCCAACATTACAAACTAATCACATTGTCTAATACAGTGGAAGGCTCCTGGCTCGGCTGGGGACCCTGGTCTTTATGCATACCAGCCTGTGGAGACAGGTCTTCACGTAGGAGGTCCAGAATCTGTCAACCTGATTACAGTGAATACAAGTATGTTTCAAATCTGCAAGCCATTATCAATGCAATAGGATCCCTGATTCAAAGCTGAATGTTTTATGAGACACGTGTTTTTTGCATTTTCAGTCCATATATTGGTCGCCAGAAAGCACCTGCACACTTCCATGGGAATCCAATCTGCCGGATTAGTCCTGGACTACAGAAATATGAAATCGTTAAGTGCCTCAATGTTCCTCCCTGCAGCTAAAAATGAACTGGAGAAGCTCAATGTCAAAACCGCCCTGCATTGGTGAAATCTACTAAAACTAATCTGCTAAATGTAACTTTTTAAAGTTTGTCCCGTTTTCTCTGAAAAACCTTTTACGGTATCAGATTAATAAAAAAATGCTAAAAAACTTGATGTAAGACTAAAAACTTGACTCTTTTAATAATACATCAGACTTCCCATTGTAATACCTTTAAAATAATTTCCTTTTTTTGTTTCGTTCTCTTCCAATTGTTTATAAGTTTGAAATATATATTTTTTTATGTAAACATTTTTCTGTTTTTGTGATTTTCTCTGCTTGTTTTTTCAAAGTCACAACACAGAAATACATTTTTGGAAGTTTCTAACAGCAATAAAAAATATGATAATAACATCAAATTTATTAAGTTTTCATTTAAAAATTATTTTTAGACACATAAAAAAAATGTCCAAAATGATCCAACAAATGTTTTGATTCAGCTTTATTTATATAGCTTTTTTTAAACAAGTGTAACCCAAAGCACACGGCCAGGCACAGTGGTATATATGAAAAATAAAAATAAATACCCATAAATGATTTGGTAAAAATGCCTCAAGGCCTTAATCTTTGCCTGCTCGCCTCTTGCATAAAAGAAAAGACACCACAGAAAAGTCCCAGCTTTGTGCTGCTTCTCACAACTTAAAGCTCTTTATTCAGTTCTAAAGACTTTAAAGCGACATTCAGAAACATGTGGCATCCGGCTGCATCTTTCCCAACAAGTTCACATACTGTATATCTTTATGTAGGTCATGTGTTTGGTAAGGCACAAGATAAATAAAAAAAAGATGCAGAAGAAGAACCACCTTTTGGAAGACGAACTCGGCCTCAGAGGCCTTTCTAAGCTTCCAGGAGAATGTAACACAAAACAGAAGCGACAAAGGCAAACAGCTGGGGAAACAAAAACGCATAAAAAAAGGAAATAGTGACAAAATCTTCATACATACATTTAAAATACTTTCTTACTGCTTGCTGTAAACGCAACATGTCAGAAATCGAGTAGTTTTAAGGTCAAAGGTCAACCTGATATCCTCGCTGTGGACATAAAAACGCTGCTTCTATAGTGTCAAATACAACAGCTGCAGATTTATCTAAAGAGTTTCATACCAAGACCTACAATATGCCTCATATGTTGCCGCATGAAGCAGAGCTGGACAGTTAGCGCAATGCTTAATATGTCTGCATATAGTAGAAAAAAAAACAAATGAATGTAATCGTTTTTAGTTACTTTTTGAATACATCATGGAAAATAGGTTAAGACTGAATGTTTCTACTAACAGATGTATGTGATGCAGCAGTTAGTTTAACATTAGTGACATCCGGCTCCCTCTGAGTGTTGGACTGCATAGTTCTCATATTCCTGTTCGGCTGGAAAATGCTTCTATGTTTAGACTTTTAACCAGTTTTTAAAGCCACTATGTGTAGATTTCATCAGGAAGGGAAACATGGAGAACATCTTTCAGTGGTTCAGTCTCCGACATGTTTCCAAATGACTTGATCAGTGTAGGTCAGAGTGGATATGTTACTACTCTCTTCCTGACCTGTAAGACTGTTTTTTTTTTTTTCATTAGAAACCAGTGATACCATAAACCCCCGTTCTAAACCATCATTTAATCCAAACTGTCTCTATATGTGCGGCCCTGCTGTGTTTGTGTCTTTTACGTGAATCATGCCGTGTTTATAAAAAAGTTTTCTTAAAACATGAGCAGAGAAATGATTGTGAAAAAATTCAGTTTTCATTCATTTCCAATCATCTTTTTTAAACCATACTCTGGACCTTAATTCATTTACCAATCTTAACCATGAAACCACATGATGCTAATGTTAGCTTCAGCTGGATGCTACAGGGATATTTTACAGCTGTTCTAACATCTGGACCAACTTTAAGCAGCTCTATTTAAAACCATTTGTTTTAAAACCTAATTCGGCTTGTTATGATGTGACTGTAAAAACTCTAAATAAGGAAGTTTAATGCTCTGTTCAACCTGTCCACAGACCTTGTTTAAAATTGTGTATAGAAAAACTTAAGAGTCCCTTATAAAAACATTTTTGTTTTTGTTTGCTTACTTTTTATTTAAACAATGACGTTTTTTGTTAATTCTATGCAACCCCAAATTAAAAGAAAGCCAAACTTTTGCTTCAACTAAAATAAAAAACCCACAAAAATGAATACTGAAAGTGGAATGCAAGGAATTCGATATCTGATTAAACCTACACACAGTGGCTGTGATCTGATGAAGAAAAACAAGCTAACATCCTCCAGTGCAGAGCTCAGCTCAGCTGTATGTAGAAATAAACATTTATGACCTGCTAAAAACCAAACACAGCAGCTGTTTAGTTATTTCATACATGCAGACTGATTAAACTGCAGAAACAGTCTGGCTCCACATCATAGATTAACTTACTGGCCATGTTCCTCTCAATCAGAACAAGAACTATTACAAAATGAAGTAATTATTAAAAAAAAATCTGAAAGCTTTTTCTGTATTTTTAATCTCGACTCGAAGTAAATTGTCTTTATGCAGTGATGCAAAATAATAACAGACATCATCTAAAAAGAAAAGATTTCCCTTTAAATACAGTCGTCCCTAAATAATAATGATTTGATGTATTTTTTCATTCACTCCTCTGGATGTAATATTAACAATACTAATCATTATAATCAGATTTTAAAATATTTATGTGCAAATGATCACATTCACTTTAAAAAAAAAAGGTAACACTTAGTAATGGTCATGTTTCATTGTAACAAGAGTGTTTCTGCACACGCTGAACGAGCTCCAACGCTTCATTTGTTTGATAGTCTGTTCTGTACAGAGCTAGAAAGACAGCGTTTAGTTGAGTTATCTGAATGTATAAAATTTAAATCAACCACATACTTCTCGTCTCTTTGGTGCAATTATCCCCTCCCAGACTTCAACAACCAAGAACGTTTATATCAAATAAAAAAGAAAAAAAATAGATACTCAGATATAATTATACACAATCCTTTGGCAATTAAGACACCTCTGATATGTGCAGAATACAAACCGTTTTTACGTTTGTCCGACATCATTTTACACTTTATACAAACACACATATATAGTGTATGTGGCAACAGGAAATAAAACTGTTCTAGTGTCTATAAATAAAGGATAAAACCTCTGTCTCAGCACATTCAATAGATACGTTTTTACCTCTATGCTGCTTTAGTCAATAACTCACTTCTTAAAGGGAAGCCTTGCCTTTGCGACTGATGTGATGAACGAGTGTTTAAAAGCTGCTTTTCTATAACCTTTTTACATTAATATTTCATGAGCACATCAAGAAAAATGTACTGTGGACATAAGCGGAAGTGTGCTGATGATTCTACTCCTAAAGGCGATGAAGACTTCTTATAGCTGCGGTGTCGGCTGGCCGTCTTTAGTCAGCTCAAACCTGCAGGATACAGAGATTTTGTTAGAATTTCAAATGAATGCTTTAAAGGCACTTAAATTTAACAAAGAGCTTAGATGGGTTCCTCACAGAATACAGCTTCGTATTAACCCTTTAACTGCTCAGAAACAAATAGGATGGGACCTTTGGGAAGCAAGGGGACTCCACAGGGCTGGAGGAATCAAAACTCCAAAAAGGATTTATTTCAGTTTCTCTTGTTTTTTTTTTTTTTTTACTTTTATTGTGAATCACTACATATAAATTAAAATATAAGGAAAAAATGGGCAGGTCTGCTGTCATTCATGGCTTTCCACTAATGATCTGTAACAAGCTATTGGTCCCATAACATCTGTATTCATGCTGAGGTTAAATTAAAACTTTAGACTCTTTAGTTTAGGGATTTAAGCAGAAAAGAGGGCTAACATGCCTTTAAGATTTATTATGATGAAAAAAACTGTTATTATTTCCTTCCACCTTAACATCAGAGATGGACCATGACATCTGATTTAAGATCACTTAAAGAGAAGCATTGAAGCTTCCTCCATTTGCTTTTAATTGTTAATATATTGTTTGATTGTTATTGAAGGTTTGTTTTTTGTTCAAATTTAGATTTGTATAATATTAGATATCAAATCGAGGAAGAAAAAACAAATCAGCTTCAAAAATCATTCACTCCCAAAATCCGAACCACATATTTGAAGTTCAGTTGGACTGATGTTAAAATAACTGGTATCGGTTAGAAAACCTGTCTTGTCCTTTTTACCAAAAAATCAATAATGTTGTAGACTGCAGTTTGTAAACAAAGTTAAAAGCTGAAATATTTAAAATGAATATTTTGTTTGACCTTTAGTAAAAAATAAATCAAAAATACTGATCGCACTAATATGTAATATCAACTCAAACAGCCATATATAGAGCTGGGTATTGTTCAGGATTCATCAATACTGCTACTATTAACCATAATTCTTATATTCTTAAAATAGATTTATTTTATTTAAAAAAAGTTTTTTTTAAAAAACATTTGAAACAAAAGCCAACAAAAGTAGAAAAGAAATAACTTTCATACATTAATAATCCTTAATAAATGGAAACGATAAAATAACACAATGTATCTTAGATCGTAGAGTGTTGAATAATTATAGGATAGAAGACTAGCAAGTGTTGATACTATAATAAAAGTAAAAGCACCTTAAATACACTTTAAAATAAAGAAGGAACTAAAGTATTTATTCATATTTCACCTGAACTCAAACTATGTAGATACATTTTATTATATTATTAAATTAAACCAAAATCTTTTTCTGAAGTCTCACTGAAAAGTTAATTATGACTCAAAAATCTGACAGCATTATAAACTCAGGTAAAAATATCACAGTGTTACAGCATTTTGATCACAGATCTATTTCTGAAATATCTAAAAAAAAAACGATTGCCAAGTTATGGCCTGATTCAGTATAACCTCTACTGTCATGGTTAACTTTCATTCTAGGTGGAGACTGTTTTTAGTTTTTGTTATTTTTTTCTCCTGGATTGCTCATCCCAAACAAAATCAGCCTCACCTGCGATTCATTTGCTTTGTTTAAGTTGAGTAAAGAATCCAGTTTCACCCTAAAATCTTCCTAATTTGCATTGATGCTTCAACCATCCGTTAATTGGAAGATGAAAAACCTTACCAAGTAAAGCATGGAGGGAAAAGATCAACAACAAAAGCAAGCTTACCAGTCTGTCCAACCTTTAACAATGTCTTCATGAACTAAATCAACCAGAACCTAATGAGAAAACAATGCAAAAATACACATTTAACTGATTAAATACAACAAGAGTTTAGATCAAGACATGTTGAAAGAAAACAAGGTAAAACCTCAGCAGATCTTTCCAAAAAACAACATTTTAAGACCTCCTTATTAAGGTAACTACTGGAACAAGAAAAAATAATCAAAGCACACCTTTCCTAGCAGACCTCTGTGTTTGGGGAGCAGACCTCCACCGTTTTTCACTGCAACATCCAGAGTTCGCTTGTGGTAATCATTGATGCCAACGTTAAACTCAACCCTGAACAGGAAGGAGAAACCCAGCTTCTTATCAGCTATGATGCCGTCAGCCACATTATAACATGAGAAACAGTCTGACTTACGTTTCATCATAGACGGGATTGAGATTTCTCTTACAAGTGTGAGTTTTCCTCCTTCCTGACCTCCTTTTGTCAGGAAGCAGGTAGAGGCGGACGTAGGGGTCTGAGCCGTGATCAGTAAAAGAGATCAGGTTTCTGCAGGGGCCGACAGGACAACTGTTAAAGCATGCTGCTAAAAAAGAAAAAAAGCGGCTTGTCCTGTGGTTATTTTCTCAGCTTCGTACCTGCATGCGTGAATGACCACGATGAGCCTGTTCCTCGGCGAGCTGTAGCGGATGGTCAGCATGATCTCTCCCAGAGGGAAGTTTCTGGAAGTTGAACCACTTTATGTAAACAGAAACCAGGTTAGTACTCTATGGCTGGATTGGCATCATGACAGATTTCTATTTTCAGTTCCTTGAGCCTCATACCAGAAATGTATCCAAAACTGAAAAATGAAATTCATAAATAAGACATAAGTGAACAATTATGTTGTAAAAAAAATCTACATTGGATAGGGCATAAACAGCATGTCTTGAATGAACACTAAAACATCTGTAGCAAAAGATCCGTCTGCAGCTGAAAAGCTCAGCTTTCTCTGATGGATTCATAGTCTAAACAGTAATTCTGTAAAAGATCCCAAACGAAACGGTGCATGAAGAGTCTCTTCTCCTTTATATACAGTCGTAGTTTATTTATCTACCTCTGTAAGTTACTATGTCTGTGATGACGTTTTTTTTTTTTGTCCTTGATGCAAAATCTAAACACTTTCTGTAGTTTCGTCTCAATTGCTGCTCAGATTTGGTCCTTTTCTTCAATTTCTATAGTAGTTGATGATTATTTATATAATCGATTTATCACAATCTATTTGAATATTGGTGACTTCATGCTGATCATTCCACTGATCAGTCCAGCAGCAATGAATCATTTATCATGAGAGACGATGAAGTTGTGGTAAAGTGTCACACAGAATTTAATAAATTAAGGAAAAAAAAAAATAATTTAAAAACGATTTTCTCTGCTAACAGATCTGTCACTAAATGAGTCATGTCATCAAGATCAGAATCTAAAACATGGAGCACAGTGTTATCAGTGGCCTTCTGGTGACTAAACCTGGAACTTCAAGGTATATCACCCTCTAGTGGCTTAAAGTTACACTGCGCTGCTTTAAATATCTTTTTTTATTCTGCAGTTGATGCCACTTATTAAAATATAATCATCATTTAAATGTAATGATTTTGGAATCAAGGGCATCATGAAAAACCACGTATTTACATATCAATATATCTTTAAATGAGGATCTTTCTCAGCTAATTTAGAATATTTGTGCTTTATAGTTATGATCTATAAATAGAGATTTCATGTACAAATGAAATGTTGAATTTTTCAGCTAGGGATCAGGATGTGTCTTATTCTTACCACAAGAGACTGTTTAGAGAGCAATAATTGTCAGCTAGTATTGTTCAAGTGTTATGAACTCAAAACAATGAGAAAAAGAGGATATAGGACGTCCTGCAACAGATACTGTCATTGCAATATTTAACAATATTATGATCACAAAGTTCTCTAATACCGTGCAACCCTAAAATCAGCTCACTATGAAACTTTAATCAGAGTTATGCTGAGTCTGAGGTATAATGTTTGTTTTGGAGCTGCCTGGAGATATTGTAAAAAAAAACAAAGCTATTCACCACACTGTACTTCTTGATCTCATAAGATTCTGAGGGAATTGAAACCTGGGAGCAAACATGTCATCTCTTATTAAATTAGGTCCAATGTAAGCAATCAGTGCAGGACTGATACGTACTTCAGCAGCTGGAGTTTCTGCTCCAGCTCCAGAGCAGCAGAAGGGTTGGAAATATCCGAGGCGATGCTTGGCGTTGGCTCCTTGCCTCCATCCAGGAACTGCTGGGATCCAGAGATAGCCAGGTAGGACATGCTCTTCCCAGTTTCTGCTAAGCTTTGGCCTCTGCCTCTTCCAGCACCAGCCTGCTCCAAGTCTGCGCTTCCCAGAGACTTTACCACGCCGTCGGACTCCCTCCGCCAGTTCTGTGGGTCCTGAGCTGAGGTGGTGGAGGAGCGGGGGACCTCGGAGACATTGATGGGAGGCTTGCTGGATTCTGAGGAAATAGAGGGTCGTGGAGTGGGGTTGGCAGAACTGGACTTGCGGACCTGCACTGATGAGGGGGTGGAGCCAGATGTTGAACTGGCCTCCTTCTCAAGACACAACAACTGAGGAAAAAAAAAAAGGTAAAAGCCTAAAAACATGTAAAACTTCAAATAAAAGGTAACCCGATTTGTTGGCATCATTTTTACTCATATCCATGATGTTTTACCCGCAGAGCTATCTTCATTTTTAGGGTGCAACTCGGCCCTGAGTTCTTCAGGGGGAAGCGCTGACTTAGAGTCATATCCTCTGCTTCTAAAAGACGGGTCAGAGGCAGATTATACGTCCCCAACGAACACTCATGCTTTGCATCCCTCACCTGAAAGGCAAGGAGTGAGGAAAAGGAAGAACTCAGAGAGAGAGATCGGGAAGAAGAGTGGAGATACAGACTGGATGGAGACCTGCTCACCTCGACCTCAAGCTCCTGCAGTTTAGGGTTGTGGATGAGGAAGGTGAAATTTTCCTCCCACACTGGTTCATTGGTTTTATATTTGGTCTGGAAAAAGAACCAAGGAAAACAACAGACTAAAATTTTAAGAGGGGGAAAACAAACTGTTTGGAAAGCCAGCTGCTGAAAATCTGGACACCAGTTTAAAAATGTACTTTACATCAGTAATTATAACGCACTAAAGGGAATGCAAAATATTACAAGCCTTTTCTTTTTTTAATAACAGCAGTTCAAACAAACAGTCTGACTTTATTAAACCAGATCTGGTCTCACCTTGCTGTCAAATGACTTGTGCCCCACTCTGAACTGGACAAACGGACTGGGATCACTGGTCACCTTTTTACCTGACTGCAGGAGAAAAAGCACAGGTTTCACAACACGGAAAAAATGAGAGGGAAAACAGAAGATCATTAAAAGGTTTACCTACAACAATTTAACCAGAGAGGGACCAACAATATCTCGTGTTTCGGTTTTAATGAAATGTTATCAAGTTTTAATCGAGAACAGAAACTCTGGGAAAGAACAGGTAAAAGTCCCATGACCCCAAAAGTCCAGAAAAAATAAACAGAAAATCTATGAAAAAGAAGAAAAATTAATCAAATAGTGTGAATGTAGCTCAGGCAGTAATGCTGTTATATACGACACAGACTGTTAGACAGTTTTAGTCGGCCGACATGATGGTCAGTAAATGGAAGAGCCAATGGTTATGCAGCTTCCACTGGATTGAAATACTTTTACCTGGAGAATGGCTCATTCTCCAGATGAAGAGGCTGATCCTACAGTAATCATGTGTTTTTAGAGGCGTCTCAGTGTTTCCTTTAGGTCTGAGCCATATGGGTGTTCTCTGTTGCTGTTACCTTGATGGCCTTACTGACCGAGGCCTTCCTCAGCCCCGCTTGGTTGAACTCTAATGGATTGCGCTTTGATTTTCCCCCAGTGAAGTGAGGCAGAAGAGAGTCAGACACACAGAAACACACACACACAGACACACACCGGGAGGTTATTTAAGAAGAAACGGCATGCAGGGAGGAGGAGGTGGAGAAGTTGATGAAACACACCATCACCGCCAGCATCACCAAAGGATTGGGATGCAACCACATAGTGAGAGAGACAAAGAGACAACATGGATGATCACATGGTTAATGACATTCCCCAATTAAATGAAGCCACAGGCAAAGCTGAATCGTTATCTTAACATAAAAATAAAAATCATTCAGGCTGAATTCAGAGAAAATTATACTGGTAGTCAGATGAATCATGTCATTTTAAAAACACACTTTATAAAACAATTAAGAAATAGGTTTCTCAAAGTGTGGGGCAGAGCTCCCTCTAGTGGCATTCAGAACAAAGCATTGACCTCAGAGGAGAACAACCCAACAGTTTCCTTGTTCTCATTATAAACAGCTGTGTACTAAAGGTACAGACAGCTTTAATGAGCCATTAGATTTGAGTCACAGCAACATCACATATAGATCATGATAGAATACCTACCTGAATCTATTGAAAGGAAAACCAATAACTTTGCTTATGATTGCTTGGAACAACTAAACTTTGCTCTCAAACAAATAGAGTGAAAATGACGGATTCTGCATCTGGTTTCAGCTGTGATGTTTGTTACTAATGTGTGGACTGCTGTTACTTTAATTAAAACGTACACATTAGGTTTGGATAAATGGAAACTTGAATCATTTAAGGAGCAAAAGATCCACTGGAAGGAGAAAAAAAAATTATATATCAAGCTTTTCTACTGCACACCCAGTCATATATCCAACAGCATGATATTTATGGGATGTTGTCAATATATGTATCTCAATATATCATTACACGATACAGGTACAGCCAAATGTATCTTAAATGTAAACATTTAATTTCGTTATCTTATTCGGCTGCTCTACATCACCCACACTAAAGCAACAACAAGATGTCATTTCCAGAGCTATATTATTATAAAAACTGTTACGTATCGTCTTTGTTAATGTATTGAGGTAAATCATATCATGACACATTTCTAAAGAAATTCAACTAATGTTGGGAGGAGAACATAAGACGACCTCAAACCCAGGATACCTGATTCCTCCATAAGTAATCTGTGTGTAACAGTGGAGGGGCATTAAAATACTATCAACCCTAAACTTTTCACATGTTGTCAGAATAAAATCCTAGCCTATGTTGTATCGTGTATTAGTTGGGTTTTTACAGTTTAAGTGGACAGCGTGACTAGGAAGAAGACCAAATGCAGATAAACCTGGAAGTCTCCAACATTCTGAATTACAAATAAGCTCCAGTTCTAAATATGAGATTATATGAGAAGTTAAGTGTTTTTTAAAGTTATGTATAAAATACGTTCCCTTCCGCTTTATAATCACGCATCACCTTATGTGGGTCTAAACAACACAATCTCTATAGATCTAGTTTAGTTTTTATGTATGCAGGAAATATGAAATGTGAAAACAATCAAAGTGTGTAAATATCTTTGCAAATCAAGAAAAACAAACACATATGCATGTATGGTTTGTGTGCTAGTTTGTGTAATAAATGATTCTTCATGCTGGACAGAGGTCCAAGAGGAAGATCACTGTTAATTATTCCTATATTATAGCGTTTTTATGACCAATCTTTGGCTTCGGAATCAGTCAACCAGTATCAGTTATACACTACCAGTGTATAATAGTAACACAGGGATTCAAACCCATGCACGAAACAAGACTCATGCTGTTCAGGCAAAGTGAGCTAGTCACAATCAGCTAGTGGACTCACAAATAAGGTCCTATAGAGAGAAGATGTGTTCTCACAAAACACAAGGCCCGCCGACCGTCTCTCTTTTAAGTAGCCTGAACCCAAGTTCCCCTCGAAGACGCTCTTCAGAGGGAGAAGAAGACGCAGCGGGAAAGAGGGAGAAAAAGCAGAAGAGGCTGAGAGGAGAAAAGTGAAGCCTGTTCATCTTAACCTCAAAAAAAAAAAAAAAAACACTTTTATTGCTCTAAATAACGAGGAATGATGCTGAGTGAATATACATATAATGCTTGCTAATAAAAGCCCCCAACTAAAAGTTACAGCCCATATTTTCCATTTTTATGAAATATTTTTATCAAATATTGCATTGAAGCACTGAGTGAACAAAAACCAGCTTCATAAAGGTAAATATTAAACAAACATTCTCTTGTCTTTAGTGCTCAGGACGTATTTTCTGTAGACTTAGAACGTCAGTAAACAGCCCAGCTTAACATCAGAGATGTAAAGATCAGGCTTTAAATGGCTAAATGCGTCCGATTGTGTCCAAGACTAGACCTTCAGATTTTAATTAGTTTAATTTCTACATCATCAGTTCATGTAAAGACCTGCTGACAGAGCTGCTTGGGTTTTTCCAACAGATCCTCATTTATGATCTAAGGCATATAATCTTAGCCTTGAAAAGTTTTAACATTAAAAACAACAACAAAAAAAACTTTCACACTGATACACTAAAAGTTTTTTTTTTTTTAGTTTTATGCATTCAATGATTAGGAGGAAGATGCCTAACATTTCATGGGGAACCGGTTTGAATTTTGGTCATTATCCTGTTAATAGGTGCATTATTTGTTAAAATTAAAACTACTTCTACACGTTAAAAGAGGCTGGTCTAAGTGGGAGCTGAATCAAACCTGTCCTGTAGTTTAACTTAAACAGGCACAACCATAGCATGAGGTTAACTGCTCTAACAGCAGGCTATGCTTTAAAGGTCTAATGTAAAAGGAAATTGAGCGGAAGCAGGATTTTAGTGAGTTTGTTTGTTAAAATGTTCTGAAGTTACATTGATTAGAAATAGTTTTGAACTGAAGTGATATTTTTGTGTTAGGATGGCATATTTCCACTCAAGTTAAAGTCTCTGAAAGCTAAAAATACCAACTTTTGTTGCTTCTCCATTTGAACTTACATCATATTCTAGTGACTGCATCACTGAATGTGGTTTGCTTACAGCATAAATTAATAAAGATAAATCATATATTCCAGTTGTATAGCTGTAGTTCAACCAATCAACCACACTAGCAGAATAAAACCAATGAATCTAAACGTGTCATTTTAAAACTGTCTCACCTTTTAAGATAAGATGAAGGAAAAAAAGGATGAAAGTAGATAAGAGGGGAACTTAGTGGGTTCGATCCAGCACAATTTTCAATTTAACATTTTCTCAAAACTAAAAATATAAAAGAAATACGATTCAATATACACCCTGAGTAGCCTTTAAATGATTCATCTGTCCTATTTCAAGCTAAATAACAAATAATCCACAGGTTTTGCAAAGAGTGAAGGTTGACTCGGTGATTATGAACCGAACTGACTCACCGGCAGGTTCCTGGCTGAATCCAGGAAAACCACGAGCACCGCAGACGACAGCCCGTCATTGGCATGAGCGCTGTCTGCCTTGATGCTAGCCAGAACCTAGCCCAGAACAGACTAGAGTCAAGATTTTTATGCACTTTTCTCAATGTGAGTTCCAGGTTCCAGCCCTACAGCAGCACGTCTTGCTCTGCTGCTTGTGAAGCCGTGTAGTTCTACCTGGTCGAGTTTCTCCGGTGAGGACAGCAGAGACAGCCACTCCAGTTTCAGGTGCAGCTTTCCTCGGGCCACATCCTCCAAAGCAAACCACTGAGAAGAGGGAAGAGTCATCAGTAATTCATATCTGATCGTAGAAACTTTCCTGTAAGTATTTCTAAACGTTTACTACAAAATGTGTTCCACTAAATAAAATAAAAAGCTTCTGATTATGAGGACAACAGAAATGCACCTCCGTTTATTTAGCCGCGTTTCTTACGTCTCTCTTTGTTCAAACTACAACCATCAACTATATCTGAACTTAAAAACTGCCCTCTAGAGGATATAGGGCCTCACAGTAAAGTCAACTTCAATTCAATTCAATTCAGTTTATTTACACTGTCTGGCCAAAATAAAAGTCTCCACCTGGATTTAACTAAGCAGGTACAAGCCTCCTATTGGATAAGAACTGCATAGGTGATTATCTTTCAGCTGGCAACAAGTTATTTAACCCCAGCTGATGCAATGAGTAACTCCTCATTTCT
>JAUZNJ010029153.1:0-15602 GCA_034780135.1 Jordanella pulchra | reverse complement strand
CTTTTAACTAATCTGACTGTGTGATTTGAATGAACTGTCTTTGTGAAGAACCTTGAGATGACATGTGTTGTGATTTGCTGCTATAGAAATAAACTGAACTGAAATGAATTAATTAAGACATCCTGGACTCTAATCAGCTAAAAAAAAAACAAAACAAAAAAACTTCCATCCAACTTATTTTTTATTTATTTTATTGTGATTAAAATTGTTCACACAATGATTCTGTTAAACAACAAAGATAAAAATAAATGCATGATTTCATTTTCCCAGCTTAAAAGTAGGGTTTATTTCAGTGTATGATTATACTAACGTAGTAAAAAATGAATTTATGTTTTATTTCCATATTTAGGAAGCATTCTTATAATACGATTAGTGGAGGAACTTCTCAGTTTCTGTTTTTACACAAATTTCAATTCTAGGAGAAAAACAAAGATAAAAAATTGTCCCACTTTTTTTATCTTATCGGCCTTTAAGTAGTCAGTATGAAACATTCAGCTAAGATGGGTACTTTTATAAAGCAGAGCCTGCCATTCCTCTTTTTTACTTCAGTTTATTGTTAGTATACAGTTCATAGTACAATAGTGCTTTTCAGTGCATTTATATGATTGTGCTTTTGCTACACACCACCTATTTAACTATATACATGAGTAAAAACGTTATACATTATTAGTTCATCTTAAATTAAATAACAGCTAGTTAACCTCATAGCGTCAAAAGTTGCATTCAACAAGCTCCGGCCGAACATGAGCGTCTCAGGCACAAATGTGAGGCAAAACAACCACCTACTTTTGGTTTTTCCTTGTAATACCATTAGAAGTAAACAGAAAAACCAGGATTATTGCTCATGCATGCATTTTTGTGTGCCGTCAAAAAAAAGAAAGAAAACAAAAAAGCTTAATTTCAGATTTGATTTTGGTTGGCGTTCTTTGAAGCTCTGTTTCCATCCTCATTCGACAGCAGCCTCCCCACTGCTGGACCTGTGTGGCCAGAGGTCACCGCTCTGTTCTTGCTGTTCGACGGCCAAGAAGAGACACATGGGACAGATTTCAGTCAGCGGGGGAAAAAATAGATTGCCTACCTTTTAAAAGAGGTGAAGCTCAGCAATAATTCAGTATTGCAGAGCGCTAGGTTGCATATATTCATAGCTTTTTAGCTGAGATATGGCATAGCTAAAGAAGCTGTCACACTTCAGTTGAAACCACCTTATAAATGCATCATAGATAAAGATAAATATTATCTTGTTAACAAGGCTAGAGGCTTTATATCTTTGTATTTCATGTATTAATTGCAGCTAAAACTGATTTCAGATATCTAATAGGCTTAAATTTAGGTCGTACTCATGCAGCTCGCTCAGTAAAGACTCTCAGGACATAATTAGTCCCAACACTCCTCTACATGTGGAAGTATAGTTGAGTACAAAGGGTATGCAGCATTTTCTGTGCTTAGTATCTGGTGTACATGATGCAGGGAATACAGCCCTATGACATAACAAACATTCATCATACATACATTCAGTTTGACTTATTGCACTTTGTGCATTCACACAACTTGAGTCCAGTATCAGCAACCGAGTGATTGTGGAAGCAGGTGTTAACGTATGCAGCTGTATGCCGCCTGCCTCACAGCAGCGTAGGAAGAGTCATCAAGGTCAGGAGTAGGCCACTGCAGCCCTGTAACAGGACACTCCATGTCGAGCAGGGAAGCAGCAGCTCTGCAAAGTTAAGAAAAGAGAAAATATTATTATAAGTGGAAGTGCAGCTGCAGAGAACAATGACCGGCGAGGGCGAGCGGCTTACTTTTCTCGACCACTGAGGTTTTGGTGGCTGCAGCAGAGTCACCCAGCCTGATGTTGCAGGTAAAGTTGGACTTGCCTTTAGGCAGGTTCTTGAACAACAGGCGGCAGATGTTGCCAGGGAAGATGCGGGCTTTGGCTCGGTTCTTGTAAGGAGCGTGCTGCTCCTCATCCGGGTTGGTGGTGTCAAGGAGCCTCTCGCCTTGTGTGTACTTGCAGAAGGGTTCTGGCGACTCAGCTGGAAGTGCGTACTTGCAGTCCATCCTGAGGTGGTTCTTGTCCAGGGAACAGTAGGACAACTGAACCACCTTCTGAGCTGACGCAAAGCCTGGCATGTTATAAGAAACACTTTGTGGATATTTGCTATCAGGAAAACCTATTTGAAATGTTATTAGTATCAGACAGAACAAGGACAATTAGCTGTTTATCTTACCAAAAAGTAGCACTGTTATCAGTAGGAACATTCTCCCGAGATTCCTGGAAAATACAACAAATAAATCATCTAATTAAAAATCGGTGCAAACAAGCATCATGCTTTTTTTTTTTCTGTTGCTGTAGTGCAGTATTGACGTTCTGAACAAATAAAGCTGACTGAGCTTTAAAGATCAAGATCAAATACAGGAGGCGTGAATATCACATTTCTGTAGCTCTGCAGAAAAAGTACAGTAACACCCAGCATCTGACCAGAAAACAGCCTCACTGTTTACGCTGCAAAGACATGAGCTGCAAACTTCACTGGTGAGTTGCCAATATTGACGCATTTCTTTGTCTAACCTCTGTAGACGGCACAGGATGATTCTTCCTCTATTCACACTGAATATTTAAAAAAATACACACCAGGCAGCCCAGCAACATTTAGTTTGACTCATCCAAACCTTCTCATTAAAAAAAAAATCTTCATTGCAGTTTGGAGCGAGACACTTTTCATTCAGATGGAGAGAAGAAAGAGAGGAGCAGCCTGTGTAACGCACTTCAGCAGATCTGATTGACATGATTGGGTATGAATCATGCTCACCTTCTCTGATGCATTTTGAGTCCTCCTCAGTGCTCTGCAGTGCGATGCCGGGGGTAGATACAGTAGAGGTCGGCTTATAGAAGAAACGGAGGGGAGAGGGAGGGAGACAGAAAGGGAGAAAGAGAGGGAGGGAGGGGGAGAGCGTGCTGCTCCAGTGGACTTTGGGGACATTTCATTGCTGTATGAGGTTTGCTATTGATTTTTTTTTACTCTGTTTTACCAAGGCACAGAGGATCACATGTCAATACAAAATCCCTTTGCTCCATATTCACAGATTTATGCTGCTGAATCCCAGAGACATTTGGGACATTAAGACGAGCATTTACAGTGTTTTCACTGTGTACTCAGATTAAACTATGCTCAGGTGGACTCTTTACTGAATAACAGACTTTTGCAGCAGTCAGATTTTATTTTAGGGTTTGAAAGTCAACTGGACTTGATACAAATGCAAATCACAGCTATAAGAAGTTTTATTTGTATTGGCTGTTTTGTTTTATTTTTTTTCCTGCACTCTTTCCTGTCTCCATCTCTTTCTCTCTCCCCTTAGTTCTGATCCCCTCTTTCTTTTCCGTCTCCATGTCCGTTGTTTACGATTTTGCTTTCCGAGTAATTTATAATAAAGTTTCATATACAAGAGGAACACTATGGCAACAGTTATAATGGTCTGCTTGTGAAAGCAAAGCTTATCATAGCAAAAAAAAACAATGAATGTTTATTTGTAAAACATGTTATGATTATGTGCTTCTTTGCTGTGGTCTCAGTGAGCGGCCTTTTACTGAAGCTGACTGGGAGTTTAAGAAGACAGAAAAAGACAAACAAAAGGAACAGAGAGGCCCTGATCTAGGAACATTTTCTATGTTAGACAAGGTAACTAGTCTAGCATAGTAACTACGCAGGAAAGAAACAGTTAAGAAGATGAGTTATGAGCAGTGTTTTATGTAATGAAAGGGACATCATCCAGTTAGTCACAGTGAAAGCTGAGCCTATCACTATGTCTGGGAGAGAACCAGGACCAATTCTTTCACCTATTATGAAGTTATCCCTCCAGGATGGTGTCACAGCAACAACTTAAAAAATGTAAATAAAGAAAACCTGTGAGACGCTGCAGAAAACTTGAAACCGGGACAAAGGTTCATTTTCTAGCAGGAGGACGATGCCTTTCTAGGTGAAGCTGGCCCACCAGAATTACTCTATAAGCTTTACAGCTCATCCAAGAGGTCTCAAAACAACCACTAACAACATCCAAATCTTTCCAGGTTCATGTGCTTCAGGTTGGTCAAAGTTTGTGTTCATAGTAGGATGAGGACTGAGCTAAATTAACAACCAAAAGAAGCAAACAAGCACAAGTGACCAAGACAACACAAAAGACCAACATTGGTTAAAAAAAATCTTAAGAACCCACAAGACAAAAAGGATTCTTCAGACTCATTAGACAATGTGACGGTCTGGGTTATTTCTTATCAAATGTAAACCTGCTCTAATTCATAGAACCACAAATTCCAGATCATTACTAAGCTCTTCCAGGAAAAGATCTGAAGCACATCCTCATGAACACTTCAGACTAACTAAAATAAGATTTGCATCGGCCTAGTCAATGCCCACTCTTAACTCTGTCTCAGTTTACCTTAAACAGACCATCATATCCTCTTAAATAAGGTGGATTTAACACAGCTCTGCAAACAAGAGGGCCCAATTATCTCATCACTTTATGCAGCCAAAAGTGGCACAACCAGTTCTTAGACTGAAGGAGAAGTTATTTTTTCACATATATAGGGGTAGTTTTGAAAAAAACCTTTTACCTGTAATAAATGAAATAACAATAATTTTCAGATTATTATTTTGTGTCATCTTTTAGTTTAATCATCAGAAACATTCAGGTGTGACATGAGCCTGCATGTAAAAGGAATCGGTAAGAGATAAATGCTGTTGTACAGCACTTATTCATGCAAACATGCTGCACAATTCTTGTGTAGTGGCAGCACCATGCTGTGGCGTGCTTTAGTTTGTAATTGTTATGATTCTGGCCTATTTAATTACACATTTGTCTACCCTAACTGCACCCAAATCATGCCTCATTCCCTCCACATGTAAACCTGGCTTTATTGCTCTCTGGCTGACAAACAGTGCCAGATTATTGAACGTGTTAGTTGAGTAAATGTCCAGCGTTCCTTCAGTGCTAGCCTGTCAGACCTATATATTGTCTCTGCCTTCTGAGTGTCCATTTTCTGTCCACGTTGGGTATTTTGGCTGGCCTCTGATCTCTGGACATTGGCTCTGTTTCTGCCTCCTCGTTGCCTAACTACTGGATCCAGCAGCCTGAATCATGCTTCCTGGTTCTGCTTCTACAGCTTTGACTCGGTTTCTAATGTCTGATCACCAATTCATACCAATCTCCCTTGGTTTCTAAACCGGAAGATTTGCCTCTGCTTTTTCTGATTGTGGATGTTTTGGATCAAACTCAAACACCAAACCAAAGATTCTCCGTCATGAATCCACAGTGATGTTCCCTGATGTTACCAGCTTGCTACTGTATACCGAGCAACCAAACTGAGAAGGTTATTGGCTTTCTGCTCAGCCACTAACCCATCTCTCTTCTTCAGAGGTTTCTGATCCCACTGCTGGTGTGTCCAGCTGAACTTGCCTCTTGTCTGTGATGGATTAGCAAGCCCTGCAGGGTGTAACCTACCGTACTCACTGACATTAACCAATCCTGCCAGAAAGGTATTATATTTCACCACAACAAGATTCACAAAAATTAAAGCTAAACACAAATATTTAATGAATGCATCAGTAAAATATCTTAGACAGACATGGAATAGATTGAAATAGAAAACATTGACCAAACTAAAGTAAAATTAAGAAAAAACTCAGGAGTATGTCCCTTTATGAGAATCATACAAGGCTTCACAGCGGAAAAATAATCCATAAGGTACAATTTTCCTCAACAGAATCAAAATGAATGCAGTAACTTTCTATTTCTTTGGTTTTAAGTGTCTATAATTTGATTGAGAAGAAATTGAATCAAAGAATACAGACCTTGTTACTATAACATTAAGACTGAAACTGTTTGAAAGCAACCAACACACCCGAATCCAGGCGCTGAAAACACTGCAGCACCACAGATGACCTGATCACTGGTTGTATTGAAAATCCAATGAAACTCAACAGAATCTGCAGCAGAACCTCAAAACAAAACGAATAAAAGTGAAACCAAAATAATTTCTGATATATTTCCTATATGGATTTCCTATATTTTCTTGCTTATAGTGATCCTCCTGCAAGGTGAGTCTAGTTTCGAGCAGTTTGACATAAGTCACTTAACAATATGCTAAATGTACAGTAGCTCCTACTTACTGAATAAACAAGATGAAGTGCACCTTCACTACAGTCCATACTGTGTAAATTACTGAGCTTCCTCTGTATCTCCTTCACACAGCTCATCCATTTTGTCAAGGTCCTTTCTGGACAGCCAGTGAACGACTGCCACGCTGAAGCAGTCTCCTGGGACACAGATGGAACTCCTGCAAAGGTCTGAGAACAGCACAACCACGGCCCACATCGACGACACACGCCACCCCCTACACGCTTGTCTTTTTTTGTTTCATACATTAACATTTCTGTTCCCTCGTCTTATGTGGTTTTAATAAATATATATATATATATATATATATATGTATAGCTGCGAAAGCAGGTTGTAGGGATTCCTGCCAAGAGTATTCGACTGGGATTCTGTGGCTGTCGTCCGGGCTGCTCGGCTGGATGCAGCTGTTTCACTGCAGATGAAAGAGGAACGTTTGCTTTTATAATTCACTCGGTTAAACTATACAACAGAGTGATTTGCTGCTTACTTCCCTGCTAGATGTTAATTACATTTCCCCCTTTCAGGGTAACACTGGCCAAAAATCTGTTATCCATCTGAGTGAGAGGGTTATCATTGACTAAATGTGATGGACAAAATGTGGTAAGATGCTTTTACTCTGAAAGAAATTACCTACTATAAGGACGCTTTTTGCAGGGGAGTTTGTAATGATTTAGCTTCTCACTGCAGAGGGCCTAGAAGGTACATTTATTTTTAAAGAAGTTTTGTAGATCTCTTAATTATTGAGATTTAAAATGATACAAGTTGAAAAGTGAAAACTAATAAAGCAAAACAAGGTTTCTTTAATGGATATAAAACATGGTCTGTTTAAACAGAAATGCTCCTCTTTTCACGATATTTTTTAGAAGTTTAGTGAAAAATAGAGTTTAAGGAGGAAGTGAAAAAAACTGAGGCTGATCAGATGGAAAATGGTGTAAAAACCAATAGTCTGGATTTTATACTCCACCAAACAGCAGAAAGAGCACAATTAGAAACAAAAATAATGGTTCCCTTTAACCTTTACCATGGATCCATTGGTTTAACTGTTCCGCTTCTAGTCAAGAACAAAATATGCATAGGGTATCTATGCATATTTCGCATTTTCATCAAACTTCATAATACAGTCTTTCTATCAGAGACCGATGAACGATGAAGCCTCAAATATGATTAAACTAGCCTCTCAAGTCACCAACTGGCCTGGAAACTCTTCATTATTCCTTAAAAATGGCAGGTCTGGTAAGTTACACAAAAAGTATTTCCAGTTAAACAATTCAGGTTTTGGATTATTTCTGATCATGTTATGTGTTTTACTGGTTTTCAAACGTAAACCAGAAGAAGCCAATAGCAGCTACATGCTAGCTAACCAGATGGTTTTTTTTTTTTGTTTTGTTTTTTTTAGCTGTTGGAATGTTTATAAGATTACAAGATTCATTTTATCAAGGATTTAAACATAGACTTTGTGTTAATGTTAGTGTTTTCTGAACAGCTTATTACATTTCATTGCTAAAAATGACCAAAGAGTCTTTTAAAACGAGTCCCATCACGTCTGTTAGCTATTAGCTCGATTTTATAATAAACAGACGTAGCTAACAAAGATAAACCCGCTGCCATAATGGTTCCTTCCTTGTTCTTCCCTCACAGAAAATCATAAAATGTTATTTTACCAAATTTTGCATTGTGAATTGGTTTGAACGCATTCCAACTGCAGTCTTCAATGTGCACATAGTAGTGAACATAGACTGTTTATGTGTGTTCACAGAAATGAATCCGACTTTCCAAAAGATATCTAAATAAATATTAGATAACATAAAGTCATGACAGTAAATAGCTGCATAAAACTGCATTGCCACAAACTGTCACCATTACGCCTGAGACAGTGAAACATGCTAATGGCTCCAAAATTAATAAAACAAGCATTTCCACATCTTATGTAACCGCTAGAAATGTTAATGACCAAGACTAAAATATCCATACTGCTTCAACGTGTTTATTAAAATTATGTGATCAAGCAACAAAAACAAGTGCCGTGCAACATGAGATGTTGTGAGATAAATAAGTAAACTGAATGAAAACAAATTTCATAGAAAAGGTTTGCTTTCGAGTCAATGAATCAATGCAATCAGCTGTTTTTTCTCAGATAGAAAACTTTTAACTAATCTCACTGCATGATCTGACTGAATTGTCTCTGTAAAGTAAGTGCCTTGTGATCACGTGTTGTGAATTTAGATAAATAAACTGAATTGAAGAGAATAGATGATAAATTTTTGATCCAAACCTTTTTTGTTTTTCTATTAGGAAAAAAGTCATTCAAATAAATAAGAGGCATTTTTCTATACATTTCTTATATAGTAGATTTCTCTCCAATTTTACCGCTTCTTTTGTTTGGTGGTTCTTTCTGCTTCTGTCCTGCAGGGGGAGCTCTTGTGCCTGGCACTAGCCACCCTCTCCTAATAAATTTTAAGGTGTTTGCCTAAACACAATATAAAAGTGACATTAAGCGGTGCATTTGCGAAATTGACCGGATTTACTCACTTAACTCCTGAAAAACTCCACAAGATAAACCATAAGCCTTGAAATTAACACTAAAGAAAAGATAAACCGTCAGAAACAACCGTGGTATTGGTAAAAGTGACTGAAATAGATAAATAATATTTCTTCATTTGGTGCTTCATATGAGTGTGCCTGTGTGTTTAAGTGAAAGCGCGCTGCTCAGGGCCACATCCTCAGCCACTCTTTCACTGACTCCTGCTGCAGCATCAGCATCAGCAAAAACGCACATTTCAACCGAGGAGCAAACGTCAGGTAAGAGCGGCGGCTCCACTTCTGGAACAAATAAATCGGGACTCTAGTTGTAGGAAACGAGACGTATCAAAGCGGTTTGGCATGCAATAAACACGAGTGCACGGCTGTCGGGGTGTTTCACCTGCAGAAGACAAACTGCGCATGGAGGGGGAGCTGTGAGGTTTGCTGCAGTGCAATGAGACCGCATAGGCGTAGTCCTGTCTGTATTTAGGCTGCAGGTAGAGCAGGGATGCAAGGCCCAGGTTTGGGATTAAAGTATGAAAATCTGTAGGTCTGTGTGTGTTTGTCGTTTCATTGTCGCAGTTCCATGGTTTGAATGATCAAATGTTGCGTTTGGCTGCATGGTAACTTTCTCCTGCCATGTCCCGTGTTAAACTTTGCCTGGCAGGACAGAGGAGCTCTGATCGGACAGAAACCCATCGCCATGGAGCTGCATCTGCTGGTCGCGGTTTGCCTCCTATTTGGCAGAATAATGATTACTCATCAAACTCACAGTATGTCGTTTTTCATTGTTTATGAATATTAAATCATGTGTATGTGGCAAGAGGATGCGATTGCTGGTCACTGTAGAACCAAATCTGGAAAAAGGGGGGGAAAATGATTGTTTCAAACATAAGTGATTGTTTTAAACATAATATATCTCTGACAAAAATCGGTATGTTTCAGGTGAAAGCATAAAACCCAACCCAGCAATTTTTATTAAGGTTATGTAATCCGCATAAATTAGTGAGACAAGCTTACTCAGCAAAATATTTAATTATAGCTTCAAGTTATGCAGTCAGGTGGATGTTGGACATAATTAATATTTCCATGAGCAGCTATTTTTCCTTAATGACACATTTTATCTCGCTGTGCTTCTCTTTCTTTGCTCTTCTGGCCATCAGTTGTTCTGCATTCATGGCCTGTCAAAGGTCTCCCTACTGCTTTCATTTTAAAATGTTCTTTCATCAGAATAAATTGCAATGTATTTAAATGATTATATTTACAGGTTTTAATATAAGCCAGCGCAAAGTAGTACAATGTTGGCCGGTTGATGGAGAGGATGTTTTAAAAAAACAAATCTTAAAGGTGTGGTGTGCATTTGTTTTTAGCCCTCTAATTCAATCCGTGAAAATAATTCAGTAGAACTAACTGCCCTCAGAAGTCTCTTATTAAGTTAATATATTTTATATTTATCCAAAATTATACAACTGCAGTAAAGCTAATATGCATCATTTAACACAGTCGACTGGCAGGAGAAAGCAGTGTTTGAAGGTGATGAAGCTAACACACGCTGCAAGTGGAAAAACACAGCCGCAGTTAAGAAAAGCTGCCAGCTAGCGCTACAATAAAGGAGTAGCTCCAGACCACTAGGGGGAGATGACTCGTATCATGAACCCCCTTAATGGGTGGGACATTTCAACATCTCCTTGATGAGCTGCAGCACCACTGTATTTGTTTCTTTGCTCTTCTGGCTATCAGTCTGTCTGATTTTTTTCAGTGAGCTCGGTGTACACATATCTATTCACGCCACGCGGGCCCCAGATGTTTACGTGTTTGACTTATCTTGAACGAAACGTCCGGGTGGACTGCGAGTTCCTGGCCTCCGATCTGGTTCCCGGCCCCTACTGTGAGTATCGCCAAGACAGCCGGCTGGTGGGCTCCACCTACCCCAACGCCGTCGTCTACGTGTCCACAGAGGACCGCAGGAGGAGCAACGTCAGCCTGGTGGCCCCAAATCTGTGCCGTCTAACCTGGGCCCCGATGGCTGACGAGAAGCCCTACACCTACACCTGCAGGGTCTACCAGGGCAACAGCTGGAAGGAGAACAGCATGGCTGTTCATCACAGTGAGTTCCTGCTGCTTCCGCCACTCGACTCGACTGAGTTTGTTCCATTGTTGTTGCAAACAGACAACAGGTATTTTAAACAAATAAAAAACGAGAGAACATCTTGAACATCTTTTTTTCTGTTTACAGATTTTATATTTTCAAATGTAATTTTTTCAAGGTTCACTTTTTTTAGATTGAGTTTTACAATTTTCCTTCTTATCAAATTGTGTTTTTAATATCACACTGTTCACTTCTGGGGGCAGGTTTTCCTTTGGAGTCAGGAGCAAAGATACATTTCTATTGGTGTTCTGAACGTTAGTAAAAACCTTTTACTGGTTGAATGCAATTCATAAAACTCAATCTGAAACAGAGAAACAGAAAAAAATGAAAATCTGTTAAAAAGATTGTGAAAAATTAAGTTTGAAAAATAGAAATAGGGGAAAAATGAATTTAAAAACAAAATCTAAGAAAAGAGCAAAGTTACTTTTTTTTTTGGTTAAAGACTTTTTCAAAGTGTCATTTTTTCGGATTTTGGTTTTTCAAATGTCCATTTAGAGAACATTTTTTTTTATTTACCTTCACATAATGTTCTCTATGTTTGCAACAATGATGAAGCTAATTTCACTTGTAGCACAACTGAAATAGCTAAACTCACACTTTTTTCTTCTTTTACAGGACATCTCCTAATCTGTTCTGCAATCAGTGTTATGTACAAATCAGCGGCTTGGGTTTTGTCACTGGTGATGTCACTTCCTATAGCTGTGGGTCTGCTAAATCCATGAGCTTGCAATTTCTGATGAGAACAACTCAATGGACACTTTGGGATTTGTTGGATGCCCCAGTGCGGGAGGCTTTTATTTATCTTGTGTAAATTTAGACAAATAAAATCCAAGTAAATGTATTCATCAGACCTCTCTGTCACCACTCTACCTTAAACACCAGTGTTACACAGAATAATACAGAGGAAGAAAAGAAAAGAAGATTTAATGACAACAATATAGATTAACTATCAGTTGGTTTTAAAGTCCTCTGTGTGGTTATCCAATAAGTGCTCTCTGAATACTACAAATATTTTGGTAAAAAGGGAAATGATAATATAGTGGTTTTGTAACTTATAATTTAAAGAACAGATGCTTGGAGGTTTTCTCACCTAAGTGAAGTTGCCCCCCGACCTTCTTGAACAGAAGCATAAGTAGTTTTAATCAATTTCTACATGTTTGAGCAGCAACTCTGGCTTTATTATTCTATTTGTTTTTAATGCGTGTGGTGCTGTCATTATAACGATAATAATGAAAACTTGCAGAGGTCACCGACCGCTGCCCTTAACTTCTTGAAATCAATCAAAAATGACGTCAATCAATTCGGCTACATTTATGCTGGTTTGTGCAGTAAAGCTTTCTTGTTTGCACAGCTTTTATTTTAAAGTTATTAATGAAAGTTGAAAGGTCAAGAGGTCAACCAGTCTCCTCACGGTTCCCCTTACATTAACCAAGCCAAACAAATATGCTGTCAAGCTAGCCTCATATGTGTAGCAAAAATATTTGTTTGTGCTGCTATCATTTCAAAGATATAAAGGAAAACTTCCAGAGTTGAAGGATTCGGGATCTTCTCCTGCAGCTGGATGACATTAAATACAGAAAATAAGGGATGGCATCTTCTAGCGCCAATAACTTTTCTTGACAAGGTGTTGGCAACCCTGGCTTTTTATATGCCTGTAGCCTTTCTGCTACTCACATGTTTGTTTCAACTTCTGTAACTTGAGGGTGGAGCGAACCAATGAAAATAATCTGCTTTTCAGAAAATCCAGCCTCTTCATACAGTTATGTTTTCTTCCTGGCTGTGGCTAGTGACGTTAGCATAGCATCTTTAGGCTAATCTCTTAAAGAGTTAGAAATTAATTAATTGGCGTCATTTTTAAATTACATTGTTTAACACAGTCATGAATGTGTTCTGACAACAGTAACAATATGCTCTAAAATGATAAGTTATATTACATTTGAAACTTCATATTAGCAAAGCTAACGTTAGCTTAGCTGTTTTTATTGAGGAAACCGGTTTGAATAAACTCTTGTTTACAACACAAACATTTTCATTTTGTCAGTTTGCATCTACTGTCTAACACTTGTCTTTTTGTGCATCATTGTGTTTATAAAATTGCCAGTTGATGACAGAGTTGCTGCTGGATAGGAAGGCAGGATTTTAACTCTTGAAAGAAAACCCCAGTTAGCCTGAAGATGCTTTGCTAACATTACTAGATATTGATGAAAAGTTTAAATGTTAAAATGTTTGAATTTTTGTCAACTTTAAAACAAAGGTAGTAAAAAACATTGAACATCATTTTTGCTTGATTTGATTAATTAAACCAAAAACAGCACAAAGTCTTTTTTGCTCCACAAAGGTTTGATACCTTCTTTGTTTATTTATAAGAAGGCCGGGGCATCTTCCTTCAGGTTAGTTATACTTATGGATGCTCACCATAAACTGACTCTGTCATCACTTCTAAGCACCTGAAGTGTTTAGATCGTGTTAGTAGACCTTAGATTGGACTCCTTGTGATACGAAGTCAGTATAAAATAGCAGCGAGTTATTATTTTATTATGTTTCTTGATGGTAAAAAAAAAAAAAGCCTGTTTGTTCAGCTTAATGCTCTGAACCTTCAATAAGCACTGCCTTTTCAGTTAGCATTAGGCGTTCTCTGGACTTGGACTTGAGACTTCCCTTGCAGAAGTATTCATGCTCCTCATTTTATTTTACCCTGTTGTCATATTGAAACCACACACTTAGATTCATTGAGCTGGGAATTTTCTAGGCGACAGAACAGCTTTTATATTCAGCCTCTCTGAGTTAGCATTTTTTTAGAAGTAACATCCCCCTCATCTAAGGATTGTTTTAGTTTAAAAAACTTGAAGATCTGTTTAAAAATGATGATGTACCCTTTAGTTTAAAGCCAATGATCCAGTTTGTTTATCTAACAATCCTCTTGTGTTTAAACAGAAAAGCTGGATTGCTGGATGCAGATCTGCTTTTTAGATTACTTTCATTTTATCCTAAAATAATTCAAATAACTTTTGGGCTGTAACATAAGATGTAGAAGTGTCCAGAGGGGGTGAATACTTTAGCAGGGCACTGTAAGTGTTTATGCTTTTCCCCCATTTGACAGTAATTCAAACATAGAGACTCTTTCACTGTTTGCTTTGACGTCTCTTGTTCTTGCAGCCTAAAGTCAGACGGGCTGGACAGACCATATGGAGAGAAAATGTTCCAATATTACTTAAATTCAAAGGTCACGTTTTTGTTTTTTAAAGGGAAATTTGAAGAAAGGCGATTTTAAAACTGGAATGTTGAAAAACTTTTAAATTTAAAAAGATACGCTATGAGAAGAGTGATTTATAATGTGTATGCAAAGGTTCAACCTATATTTTTGTAGTTTAATATAAAATAGACTTTATTTTCCACATTTATTAAAAATATATATATATTTCCAGACTTTATTTTTGTCACATTTTTTTCAGATTCAATTTTTTCTCATTTTTGTGCAGAGGCTGACTTCTATAAATTGTGTTTTTTAAAATCCTGTTTTACAGATTAAACCTTTACACTTCTGTGTGGTTTGTGTGTGAAATGCTGTTGCTAACGTCCATACAGAGCAGACTCATTTCTATTGGCTCTGCACACAGACCACTAGAAGTGATATTGGGTGTTATCTGTAAAATATGATTTCAAATGAATTAAATTTGTCTGAAAATCTGAAGAAATCGACACTTTAAACCTTTTTTCATGGAGGGAAAAATCTCTATTTTTCCAATTCCTTTTTTTTCCTTTTTTGAAACATGTTCTTTGATTTAAATACTATCGGATAACATTTCTCTCCATAGATGAGCTTTGGTGCAAACAAACTGACTAAAGTGTTGTGTTTTTCTCGGCTATTACTAACTCTAATGATTCTGCTACTCTTACATGAAACATATTAAACAGTATTTTAAGTACACTAGTTCATGTCCACAGTGTGTTTGGTCATTTTTATCTAATTGGTTCCTCTGGGTTGTCTGTTTTCCTAATCAGAAAACCTTTTTTTCTCTTCCCACCCTTTTCACCGAGGACCCTGGTTGTAGTTTCTTGTCATTTTGTTACATTTTATTTTCCAAAACAAAAATCCTCCTTACATTTTTTAAGTGAGTGATTTCTGATCATTTATCAACCACTAGAGCTGCAATGTTGTATAACCAAACTGTCACTAATAAAGTTTATCCACTACAGCAATGTTTGTGTTCTCAGTGCACAGATGCAGCCGTTCACTGATTTGACAATCACTGCGCACTCATGTTTACCTAAAGACAAGAGTGAACATTAATCGAGGAATAAATGTAGAGATAGAGCTGAGAACCTGTGGAGTCATTGTGTTCATTTTCAGAGGACGCTGATAAACAGAGTAAGGCCATGACATGATGATGATTACAGCAACGTCTCATTTCAGCAGGCACACATAAAACATGTTGGGTTTTTTGCAGTCTGGAGAAATCGGATGTCTGTTTCTGCATTTGTTTGTATTTCCGGACTGTAATTCTGATCATGTCGTCTAACCATCTTCTTCTGCGTTTGTTTCATGTTTCCTTTCCTTGTTCGTTCTTTATGTCCTTCCTTTCTTGTGTTTCCTTCCTCATTTTCTTACCTTCTTCCTTGTGCCTTTAATTCTTTCTCTAGTTCCTTTATTCGATCCTTTTCCTCTATTCATTTTACTTCCTTTATTCATCTTTTCCTTCCTTCCTTCCTTCCTTCCTTCCTTCCTTCCTTCCTTCCTTCCTTCCTTCCTTCCTTCCTTCCTTCC
>JAUZNJ010029152.1:0-11257 GCA_034780135.1 Jordanella pulchra | reverse complement strand
AGAGTTTTTGGGGAGATTCCTGAAGCTAAAATTGCCTTTTCTTCCTACATTTAAAGTTAAATATGCTACAAAACTGTCAATTTGAACAAAAAAACATGAATAAATCAAACCAACCATAGAAGCAAATGGAGGGAAGGATAATGAACGCGCCTTACATGATCTGTCATGGCTGCTGCTAAATGCACTAATGAAACACACGCAGGCATCAGCAGAGGAGAGAAAAACAAAGTCCAGCATCAGCTGAAGACATCAGCCGATGAACCGTCTCCACATCAAAGATAAAGGTTTTCTCACCAGGCTCCTGCACAATGTAAGAAACTCCACTGGATCCGTCCTTGCGATCCTCGAAGGTGATCTCCGCTTTGCTGGGCCCCTCCACGGCGATGCTGAGGCCTCCCGCTCCGGCCTCTCTGGTCCAGATGCTGAACTCGGCTGTGAGCAGCAGAGGAGTCAGCTTCGCCGTCGGAAACCACACCCATCAATCACACCCACCGATCACACCCACCTGGGACTCCAGCCTCTGCTCTCTCCAAGCCCGGCCCCCCAGCGCGAACCTTATGGGCCCCACCCTCGCCCAGGGGCCCGACGGTAAACTGGAACGGGCTGCCGGGGACGTGTGCGCCGCTGTATTTGACGCATACCGTGTGCACGCCCGTCTCAGTGGGGACGAAGCGAATGCAGTAGGTGTTGTTCTCTCCCTCCATGATCTCCGCTTTGTGGACCTGACCCGACGGACTCGTCACCTGAGCCGTCATGTCTGCTATGCTGATCTCTGAAAGCACAGGCACCCAGACCGGAGGGGGGGGTTACATTTCCAATAAACCAACGGTTTTCGGTCTCGCGGTTTCCAGCTTCCTGTCTGGCTGACCTGGGATCTTCAGGCTGAGGTCACACTGGCTGCCGACGTTGGCCACAGACGCCGCTCTCTTCTTCCTGGTGATGCTTTCCTTCATCCTGCCCTCGCCGGTCACCTTCACGGTGAATGCGCTCCCTGCGTTCACAATTGATTGTTTTAACCAAAAGCCGCTCATTTCTGACCTTTAACCCCTGACCTGATCAATGGTGAGCACCTGGCACATGTTGGTCGGCAAACTTGATGTTGATGATGTAATTTCCTGGTTCGGTGGGGCAGTAGGTGACCTTGCAGGTGCCGTCCTCCTGATCTTCAGTGTTTATATCCACCTTACTGGGTCCTTCGATGGAGAGGCTGAGGCCTCCGTAACCTGGACAACCACAGCTTAGTTTTCACTTTGTTTCCTCAGAAAACATCACTGTAGTTTCTGTCCAATAAGTACCTGCGTCACGAGTGTCGATGATGAACTCTGCAGGCTCGAAGGTCCTGGCCTCGCTCAGGCCTTGCCCGCTCACACGCACGCGGCTGGCGTCTCCGATCTCCGATTGGCTGATCATCACGGAGATGGGGCTGCTGGCGATATGACGCCCGTTCTTCTTGATGTTCACAAAGTGCTCCCCGGTTTCTTTAGGCACAAATGAGACGCCTGTGGTGGAGCGAGAGCGAGCACAGAAACCAAACGGAGCAGGTTAAGGCAGGGAGGAGGCTTATCCAAGCAGCTGAGCTCCGATCGGCCGTAGACTCACCAACATGTCCGTTCCTCAGGATCTTCAGCAGGCAGGGCTCCTCACGGCCTGAGGGGGTGGTGAGGGAGGCGGTCAGCTGGCTCAGGTCCAGCTCTCCGATGTCCAGTGGAATATCAGCCGCTGAACCCACCTTCAGATGAGACATCCTCATGGAGTCATCTCCTGGGGACAGCAGAGACAGGCCGGGTTAAAGTCAGGTACACCCATCTATTTAGTGGTACATGCAGCTCTACATACATTATATCTGTAGATATTTGGAGTATAGAATGTTTCTCCATCAGATTGTTTAATAGCAGGCATGAGGGGCCACAGACCCGTCACATTTTATAGGTAAACAACTAACAATGCTAATAACAAAATAAAATCTTTTTCCTGAAACAGAAAAGCCTTTCTATTCAGCCCAGAGCCTTACCACCAATTATTTGCTTTTCAAGCCATCTAACACTATGACCTGTGAATGATTTATATGTAACCCACTCTAAGGTGCCAATAAAACATTTCAAACTCTTCAGAATAAATTAAAACAGTTAGAAATGTTGACGGCTTACAGAGAGGAAAAGAAAGCAGAATGAGGATAAAGATATAGATAAAATGCTTCTTGTGTAGAAAAGACAAAACACATAATTCCCCTCCCGTATAACGATCCTTTCAGAAGAAAACATTAGTCTCAGAGGAGCTTGAATTAATGTTGTTAATTCAAGATTTAAATGACAGCAGCAGGAAGGTTAACTGCCCTGCTGCTGATAGCTGGTTAAAGATAAAAACAAACAGATGATGCCAAAGAGCTTCATGTGTGACATGGGTATAAAAAAAAGAAAGAATCACAGCCTTACCAGTGATTCTGGCAGAGAAGGGGCTTCCTGGGATGTGCTTGTCATTATATTTGACCAGGATACTGTAGTCTCCTGGCAGCACAGGCAGGTAGGACACAGTGCAGGTCCCGTCCTGGTTGTCCATGCAGCTGATGTCTGCTTTGGAAGGACCCTCGATGGCCAGAGAAAGACCGCCTGCAAGGACACAGCCACAGATCAAAGCAGGATTTATTGGCCAAGCAAGAGGTTTGACCTCCACAGGATCTCTGCATACAGACAGTAAATGCCTGGATTTATTTCAGCTGCTCCTTTCATTAGTTCAGCCTTGATCTACTGCTTGATTTTTGAGTGGATTTCTGCGCACCTTCTCCAGCATCCTTGGTGTCGACAGTAAAGACGGCCGGCTTGTTAACGGTACCGTGGATGAGACCAGGGCCGTAGGCACTGACGTTCCCGCTGTTCATGTAGTCCACAAAGAACTGGAGGGGGCTTCCTGTTGGCCGGGACACAGAAATGGATGAGAGAACAGCCGTCTGGTTTTCCTGCTCTGCACAGAGGGTTTCCAGCCGACGTACCAGGGATATGGATGCCATCGTATTTAATGTCCATCTCATGCAGACCGGCCTCTGTGGGGGCGTACTTTACGGTGACTGTGCCGTCCTTGTTGTCGGTGATGTCGGGTTTCGCCACCTTGCCTGATGGCATTCGGACCTCACCTTAAAAAATAAACAATAAAAAGAGAACCAGAAAGACGTGATGAATCTGCTCCTTCAGGAGGAATGACGGCAGTAAAAGGCAATATGTCACCTGTGATCTCTCCCTTCTGAATGGTGAATGGGATGACAAGGTCAAAAGGTCGCAGTCCCGCCACATCCAGGCCGTTCATCCCAGCTGGTCTGTCTGTTGCCTGGGCGACGGAGCAGAAATAAAGGATCAACAGATGATGATGTGCTCTAAGCTACAGCACATTGAACACCGTCAACACAACACCAGACAGGAGGAGCCAAGGCGACACTGAATGGATTGACAATGAGGGTTATGGTCAAGAGGATGGCACCAAAAAAACAACAAAAAACACAAGAGTGGGTCAGAGACGAGATGAGGATGGTACTGATGAAAAATCGCTTCGGTTGCTTAAGCGATTTCCACATGAAGCAGAAAACAACAGCGCTGCACTAAAGCATGTAGTGTCTGTACCGTGGGAAACATAAACCTGTCCTGCAACCGCGATGCGACACCTGCAGCTCAGCTGCACCCTTCATGTGTGGCTGGAAGTCAGCTCTTTCACATAAGGACATGAAGATCATAGAAAAACGCTTCACCATGAAAGCAACAGCTGCCCAGAGACACAGAAGATGGATGGAGCCTGATGGAGTGAGGCAATGGAATGACAATGAAATGGAAGCACAGGAACTGGGAAGGAAAAGGAAAGCCGAACACACAGGAGCTAGAGACACATGAAAGCTTGAGGTTGGTTAGGTACCCAGGGCTGCTGAGCGTAGTATTGGGGCATTTGTCTCTGCTGAATGAGCTGGTCTGATGGTCCTTCCAGAGCCTGAGAGCGTCAGGAGGAGGCGAGGAGAGAAGATGGAGGGTTGAAGAAGTCATGATCATTTAGGGAACACTCAGAAAACCGGCAGAACAATTTATAAATCACGACATAAAAAAAGAAAAAGTTGCATCATATTACTATTCAAAACCTTTCACGCAGATTTTTCAATAGCTTTCTGTATTCGTCTTAAAGCTTTAAAACCTATAAAATCCTTGCGGATGCTTAGGGTTTGATCTGCCACCAGGTCTTTAAAGGCAAATTCAAAACTGTGCGGTTGTAGTTGAAGCGACTCACCGTGACTTGGAACGGACTGTTGGGAATGTGTTCCCCTCCAAAACGGACACATATCACGTACTCCCCAGGCTGGGGCGCAGTGTAGAAGATGTCAAACGTGCCATCCTCGTTTTCAACGACGTCCACGTCAAGCTCCGCCCCTTCAGGCGTGCACACGCTGCACGTCACCTTGCCTTTCCCAGCAGCCTTTGCATCGACTGTAATGACCGTCTGTTCCCCGATCTGAATAGTTGGACCAACACCGGCGCCTTAGGGGAGGAAAACGCACAGAATGTGATTTGTTGTGACGGTTTTATGTCAAGGAAATTATGAAAGTCTGAAGATGCCAAAAATCAAGATAAAGCCATCGTCTTTCATTAAATGCATGAATCTCTTTCAATGCATCAGTTATTTTATTCTCATGTTTACACTTTTCCCTCTTCTTAGCTCCATCAACTATTATCCAACCAGTCTTGATTTGACTTTTGGTATTATTTTTTTATTTATTACTTCTTATCTTCCCAAAGTATATTTTTTCCTCCTATTTTTTCAGTTTTTTCAGAATATTTACTTGGATCTTATAGACAAAATGATACGTAAAGAAATAAAAATGTTAAAATAGAAAGAAAAAAAGAAACATGTCTATTCATGCATTGATAATTGAATTTCAAGAGCTCTGTAGTTAAATTAAATAAACGAAATAAACAAAGCCTCGGGTTTTATTTAGACATTTTTAAGGATACAATAACAACTAGCCTAAATAAAAAAAAAACTAAAGTTCTACTAAGAAAGGAAAATAGAAAAAATACTGTGAGAAAAAAATTTTAATAAAATAAAAATATAAAAAATTGTAAATAATAATAATAAAGAAATAATGTAAAAAAAAAACCACTATGCAATACATTTTGCAACAACAATGTTTTTTTCTTTAGCATGTTTGATTTTGGCAAGTTCAGTCCTCCATACTTTCCCAGGTTTCCCTTAAAAACACATTGCATGCACATTCCACAACCATGAGACCAGGTTAAAGTTGGATCAGATCTAGTCATGTTATTACCGCCTCATGTAACCAGTAACCAGCTAGTCGTCCGTTATTACAAAGTTTCTATTCAATCTACAGCTAGAACCAGATTAGCCAAAGAACCATTCCACCATGCCAACCTACGGACGCTGTTAGTCCTTTAGTCTGTCCAAACAGAAACATGAAAGGCAAGAAGTGTTAAGAAAAAGGAAAATGAGCTGGAAGATAAAAAACAAAATAAATTAAAAAAAAAACAAAGCACAGGATGGGATATTCTTTTTAAAAGGTCGGTAATTTTCCATGCGAAGAGGGAAGAACTAAATAAAAATAAAAAAATAGAGCAGTTCTCCTGTTACAAATGTTTTCAGATAGCTTACCTAAACCGTGACCGCCGATTGAGACTGATAAAAGGAACGGTGAGAAGCAGGGAGCAAGGAAAAACAAAAGGTGAAAAACAACAGAGAGTCAGATAGGAATGTGGGGGTGCTGGGTGGCATTAACTGTGCTCCAGAACGATGAGTGTCTGTGGGGGGGCGTAGGTGAGGTGCTGTATAACTGAGGAGCACAGCGTGAGGAACATCACATTACACAGAAAACTAAGACCTGAGCAGCAAATAAAACTCAAGTTGAAACATGAGAGCAATGCAGCAAAAGAAAACAAATAAACAACAGATCAACGGAAAATCCTAAATAATCACCAATTATCACTGTTCCTGCGACCACATTTAGTTGCCCTGTTTTCATTTGTTTATTTTAATGAACCTTTATGGAAACATTAAAACACAGAACATAAAACAATATTCTTCCAGTAAATTACAAGAAAATGTTTTTTTTTTTTTTTTTTTAGTGAATATGTTTGTTTATGCATTAGTAGAACAACAATCACTGAGGTGGGCGTGTCCTTCCATGTCTAGATTTTGGTCTGATGTTAGAATTGCTTGTGAAGTAATCCAAGTATAAAACATCCAAAATATGAATGATAGATCAGCCTACAGTTAATGGAGGGCAAATAAAAACAAGCAAGACAAATCATTGTGATCCTAATTTCCACAAACTGAAAGCATGTCCATACAGCAGCATGGCGTCCTACCTGTGACCGTGCACTTGCTGGCATCTCCGGTGGGCAGAGCTCTGATGCGGTACGGCGAATAAGGGATCTCATCGCCTCCATATTTGATCAGGATGGTGTATCTGCCAGTCATGTCGGGTACGTAGGACACCAGGTAGGTCCCATCGTGGTTGTCACGGATGTTGGCCTTCTTAGGCTTCCCCTCTGGGTCCTGAAGAAAAAGGAGGATTTCTTTCAAAATATAAGAAAACGATCCCTAATTCATTTGGCTGTGATAATAAATGCACCCAAAGTGACAAGAACCACTCGGTTTCCAACTTGCAGAACCTGACCTTTGACCTGCTGCTGGAAAACTAAGGAAAAAATGCTTTCCATCAGTAAACAAGTCAAGAGTCCAATGGAAGATCTACAGTCATTAATGTGGAGATTCACCGAGGGATAAAATGATTTAAAGTGAACAGAAAGACGTTAAGAAGCTATTTTACAAGGAACCGTTTTCTATAGAGGAATGATGAGTTTCTACGCGTTGGTCCATTAAAAGACAGACCTCAGTAACTTACTATGCTTCTGCTGCTTGAGCTCTTTTTCTACCCATAGAAAGAAAACCTGAACCTGTCCTGGTTACTAATGACGTCTCTGGGCAGGAAGGTAGAGAAATATTTTGTGATGAGAAATGTGGTATAAAGGAAAACTTATGTTTTTATTTAAAACTATGAGTAATCTAGTTTCTACGAACTGTTCTAACAAAAACTCTAAGAACAAACTTAAAACAAGCAATAAAACAATAACAGCTTTACCGTCGGACATTCTAATAAATAAAGGTTGAATTAAAGTTTGAGGGAGTTAATGGATTGTGACTTTTTCTAGTTTAGCTTGTTAAAGCTCAGGGTTTGTTCAGCCGCACACGTCGTCATCAGACTGAATTTCCAAGCCTTCATTTATCACTGCTCTTAGGCAGAAGATCAGAAATCTCATCAGTGAAAGTGTGAGTCCTCACAGTGATCTGCACGGCCAGCAGTCCCTCGCCAGCGTCTTTGGCATCGATGGTGAACTCCACCGGCAGGGACGCGGGCACGCCTGTGGTGTTGAGGCCGGGCCCGCTGGCACGCACTTTGCTGGCATCGTGGGTTGGCAGCACCTTCACCTTGTAGGGGCTGATGGAAGCAGACAGGATGAACAGCGTCAGCCTCAAACAACCAATTTTTATCAAACGACATATCAGTTACAGCAAATTCTCTTCATAAATCCCAAATTCAGATTCAGCATCCATGTGACTTTTCCCCGATATTCTGGTCGACTCTAGGGGGCAGCGTAGGGCACAGACTGCCCGCTAAAACACTGCTCAACAATTAGAAGTAGAAAACAGCGATTTCCTAATGTTCTCGATGTCTCTGAGTCGTTTCATTCAAAGAGATTTTCCACAATCTGTTGATCACAGTGATCTTCACGGGCCAAATCCTTAAATTAGGATTTATATTTTCAGATCCTTGCCAGGAGGAGCGGTTGCTCGCCGAGCCACAGAGGTTTGTTAGAGAACAGAGGGGAACAAACAGCATCAAGAAGATCTTGGAAAGCAGCAGGCGGATCAGTGAGGAAGCTGGAGAAATTCAAGCCACGGTTAGAGGAAATTCCTCTAAAAAACAAACAAACATCTGATCAATGATGGACTGGAAAATATGGAGCAGCTGCAAACCTACCAAGACACGTCCGTCAAAATAAAGAGAGACTCGGAAACCTTTACAAGCCAGGAGACATTTCTGCTCCCAGAACAGTAAATATATTCGCCAAGGGTTGCAGAGCACAAACAGGTTACATTCATCTGAATTATTTTAGCTTTATAGTTATAGTTACAAAAATGGAGCTGAAATACAGAAAATGATGTCCAACGAAATAAACGAACAAAAAGGTGTCTGATCTGGGGCTCACTGACTGCGATTTATTCAGTTTTTAACCCATTCTGCTGTTTTATTTAGATCCTCCTCTGCACTAAGCAGCAGCATGCAGACTGCAGGGTTTCAGCTTTTCCTGACTTTGAAAGCTTGCTTGTCAACGGTTCACTGCTTCAGGACTTGACTGCTACCATTAGAGAAAGTCTTTATTTCTGTTCGAATGCTTGGATCTTTGGGATGAACATTTATTCCCTTCTGCAATATAACTGCAACTTAAAACAGTACTGAAAATCAGTTACTCAATGTTTTCTCACTCCAGCCCTTTGGGTGGCGCTAGTCCTTTCAAAGTGGGCTTTCCTCTGCACAGAAATAAATGTCCAAGGGAAAACTTTAAGAAGGTGTGGTAGCAATACAGTGCCTGCGTTTTATAACAACAACTTTTATAATAACAATAAGCAGTATAGTTTGGGGTTTCTAATTATTTTTGAAGACCTCTAGTGAAGCTTTTCTCTGCAGCCAAATGATTCCCAACCTCAGTGCTTCTTTACCTGCGAGGGATCTCCTCATCCGCATACAACACATTGATAGAATAGGGCCCCTCTCTGGTGGGAACATAGTTGACCGTGTGAGTCCCGTCGCCGTTATCCACCACCTCCACAGGCTCCACGACGCCTGCAGTGGACACAGGAAAGGATCAGCTTTCTGTTTAGAAGTGCTTAGATTTACCAAATGAAGGAATGATGGAAGCTAGAAGGTTCCCGCTACCTTTGGGTCCTTGGACGCGGACCTGTATCGGCGCCACCCCGGCTTTGGATGCATCCAGTGTGAACGACTGAGGGATGTTGGCCCTGACGTTGTTTCCCAAACCAGGACCCTGACACTTCACCTTGGTGCTGTCCACAGTGTCGCTGACCGGCACCGAGAACGGGCTTCCTGCTCAAACAGAACAAAGCTTCATTAATACGTGGAAATGTAAAGGCCAACATCTACCATCTCGAGGGCAGCAGGGTCCTTAGCTCGCATGGACCGAGTCGGGAGTTTGGTTCTGTCTGTTTTCCAACTGAACAAAGCCACATAGGTAACGATCGCCGCTCTCAGAAACAACAGAGAGGAAACCATCATGGACGTCCTGCCGTTCTGTCGCAGCAGAACATCGAGAGCAGCTCGTTCAGCTCCAGTTTTTCACGTTTCATTTCTATGTTCAGTGTCAGCGAATCTATGATACCAGGAGCTCCTCCTCAGTGTTGCTAAGCAACAGATGGTGGAAAACGTACACGTCGGTTCACCATGCTAGGGTGGCTCATTTAGTCCAAACAGTGTGTTTGTTGTATTTGGCACTGATGCTACCAGCTCTGTGTGTAGAGATAAAACATTAGAATATACCAGGAACCCACCAGGAAGTTCTTCACATGAGTCACCTTTGATTGGCTGTCCTCCGTAGGTAATGTTGAGGCTGTAGGTGCCCGGCTCATAGGGGACGTACTCCACAGTGCAGCTGCCGTCCTTGTTGTCGGTGCAGGACATCTTGGCCTCTGACGGACCTTCCATCGCCAGACCCAGACCTCCAGTTCCTGCTCCTCTGCAGCAGGAAGAAGACATGACCGTCAAAACAAACCCTTCAGCTCGCTCCACCTCCCGGCTTTCAGAGCTGCCTACCGGGTTTCCACCGTGAACTTGTTAGGCTTGTTGGTGATGCCGCTTTTCAGTCCGGGACCGTGCACTCGAACACGAGCTGGGTCGCAGCCTTCGGTGACACCCACATGGAACGGGCTTTTGGGCACCGGAGAGCCGTCGTAGCAAACCTCCACACTGTGAGGGCCTGAACCAAACGCACAGTAACAATCCCGAACAGACCAAAGCTGACCGTTCAAACTCTACACCTTCAACTCACCCTCCTCATAGGGAGTGTACTCCACGGCGTAAGTCCCATCTCCCAGGTCTGTGATGATGGCGTCTGTGCGGCTGCCGGACGGGTTGCTGATGAGGGTCTTTATGTGGTCGCCTCCGGTCTGTGTGAGAGCCCGAGCATCCACGGTGAAATCGGTGGTCGCCTCACGGAAGACTCCTAAAAAACACGCATGTTGTCAAGCGGTGTGCAGATGTTGGTCATTTAGGTTTACAGTCGTCTTTGGATCGTAAGCAGAATTTATTGGACCTTTATAATGTTTGTCTGACCAGTAAACACGCCATACAAAGGGTACGATGTCAGAGCGACAACGGTTTCAGCTACGGAGGATTTGACTGATGATTTGCTTTTCTAACACGCTACACAGGAGAATGTGGTCCATAAAAAGTCAGTACGGCTGCCGAACAATTTCAAGCTCTAACAACATGCTGGTTGCCATGGCCACCGTTACCTTTGCCTTCCACTCCAGGTCCGAACACGCGCACACCACTGGCATCGACCGCCGGCTCCACATTAAGGCGGGCGGGGAAGTTTGGCACATCCTGGCCCCCATAGCGAATGGTGAGCGTGTAGGAGCCGGGGTAGAGGGGGATGTAGGTGATGGTGTAGGTCCCGTCTCCATTGTCCTGGATGTGGACCTCCGCCTCTGTGCCGCTGTCTGAGATGATCTCGATGGTGAGCTCGGCGGGACCAGCGTTGGTACAATCCACCACAAACTCCCCCGTCTCTCCGACCTTGGCACGCTCCAGTCCTGGGCCGGAGCAGCGCACCTGGAGATGGGAGAGAGGAACGGCGGTTTAATGACCGCCCCTTAAAGGAAACAGAACGGTGGTTCCTCATCCATTGAGGTCCAGGAGAGCGCCACCGCCGCCGCTGACCTTGGACGGGTCTGAAGAGGGGTAAGCTGTGGGAGTGAAGGGCGACCCAGGGATCGGCACCCCATCGTAGGTCAGTTCCACCTGGTAGGGTCCCGCCTCTCGGGGGATGAACTTCACCTGACTGGTCTCTGGGCTGAGCCCCGGCTCAACCTGGAACAAGATGCACAGAAGGAGGATTTGATTTACGTCACTACTTTAAACTTTAAGAGATTTGACTGCAGAGAATTAAGAGCTGCTTCTGGACTAACTGGGGACATA
>JAUZNJ010029151.1:0-15606 GCA_034780135.1 Jordanella pulchra | reverse complement strand
TATTACCCCCTAACTATAAGCTAGAGTGTAGCAGCAACAAAGGAGATGTATTTGCGAAAACAAAATAGTCACTGAATTATCCTGTAAAACCAATTTTATCAGCAAATCTTTTTATAGATGAAGCAGAATAAAAGCTATTTGTACCCAATGTCAAACAAATCCAAGCATACTTTTTCTGGAGCCCTGCTGGGGGATCTCCTTCATAAGATAATAAAAAAAAGGTAAACATTGAATCACTGGTTCACTTTTTTGTTTTGTCTCAGCTCAGCCTGTCATCCCTGAGAGAGTTACTGTCAGACAGGTTTACTCTTTGCAAAACTGTTTCTGAGTTTTGCTTTCACAGTTTCCCAGGTGCCACTGTCGACAGAGAGATTGCTGCTACTGACTCAGAAATTGCTTCCTTCTCTATTCTTCTGCAGTTTACCTCTGCTAATTTTCAAGTTGAAGCCACTGAAGGAACTGCAGTTCCTTCAATTTACTGTACTGAGGTCTGGTGTCTCTGCTTTATCAAACCGTAATCAAGTGCTGAATCACTTCCTCAGTATGCAGTCAATATCTCCAAAGTCCTGCTTACGACCTGACTATTGGACTCAGATGTGTTGAAGAAGAAATACAAATAAAAGTTGCAGGACAGCAAACATTGGAGTTGCCTTTTCTCTCAGCTGATTCCCTGGAAGGCGGGTGCCTGTAAAGTCAACTGCTTAATCAAAATCCATTGGACTTCCTTGTATGAAATTATTTTTTCTTTTAGAACCTGCCACAATGAACAACTTGATTAGACAGTTTTGTATCATCATGTGCATTACTATTGTCATTTAACCTGAATATCATTACATTGTGTTTGAACGAACTGGATTGATCTGAGCCCAATTTGGACAAAAAGGCATCTGTATGACTGAATACGATTTAAACCTGTTTGAGTGGTTATGAGACAGGGGAGAAGATCTACTGCCAGTAGGCCAAATAACAGATTTTTTTTTAAATTTATTTATTCAAGAAAATGAGGATGGATGGAATGGGGTTTCAAAAAGATTTTGGTTTATACGTTTTTACAATTGGTCAAACACTTGGAAGAATCAAATATCAAGGTATTACCTACATTTTTATATCATAGTAAAGTGGATTAAGTCAATACATATACTACAAAGTGCATTTTATCAAAATGCTCTGCCAAACAAATTAGGTTGAAATCAGTTTTACTCACAGAAAAAAATGGTGTTAGAATGTATAGTGCTAAATATTAACAGTTATGCTGATACAGCCTAAGATTGGTAATTGGGATATGATTTTTGCCCAGATCAGCTCTTTTGTCCTTTTTATGTAGTTAAAATCCCACTGCTTGTACTATTATGTGAGAAAGGTCAGATGCTTACATTTTGTCCTGCATAAATGGCAGGCTGCATCAAATGTGTGTTTTTAATAAAAGAGGCTCCGAGTCTTGTTATTTGGTAAAATTAGTTTGGGTTATAGAGTCTCAAAATCAGTCTGAGTTGGAATCTTTTCAGCATAATGATGTTTTCCCAATTCAGCCTTTTTGTCGCTGAGTCGTATGAGCTTTTAATGTTCTCTGATCACAGGGATGAAGCTTCGTTAAGACCGTGTAATAAAAAAAAGCTTTTCCTTTCATCACAAATGTTAAATTTTAGCATTTTAAGATATTATTAAATTCATTGCATTTCTTTGCACTATGTGTTCAAATGTGTGTGTTTTTCTTTTTTTTAAAGCTGTTTAATCTGAAATTCATAAAAAGTGTAGTCTTTTCTGCTGTTTTTAGGAGGACTTCTTCAATAAAGTTTTCTGTAAATATATGACAGCCGCCTAAGAATGAAAAAGCCCCCCAAAAAACATTGCTCTGTGGACAGACACAGATATGTAACTTTACAATCGGAACCTTGAACACATCACCAGGTTAGAGGAATACAAAGCAATACTTAATAAAAAACACGGATATTTAGAAAGCACTCTAATTACACTTCAACAAAAGTAGCAGGCTTTTTCTTTGCTACTTTAAAGGAAAGAAAGAACAGGTAGGGATTTGGCAGGATATTGATTTTATGGCTGCAAACAACAACTGACAACAACGGAGCAACAGTCTGACAGCAAGTCAAGCCGGTAAGAGTTTGTTTTTGTCTCCAGGAAAAATCCATCTCTTCAAGGATGTTTGCATTGTCTCCAGACTGGAGTTGTCATAGAAACAACAATGCTGCAGTACCTCACATTTACTTTTGACCAATATACTCGTGAGTTGTTTTCTCTTTAGATTATTAAACCAGTTCCCCCTGTCCAAAGGTTGATTAATAACTTTATTGTTATTTATTCCTTTTTGTTTCTCTCATATACTTAGGTGACCATGTAGAATACTAACCTTTTAAATTGGAGCATATATTTCAAACTCTTTATAAATAATCAGCTAATAACAAGTTAAAGAATATTTTAGTCAAAATTATTTAAAAAACTGCTAATATTAAGACAAAAATAGAGTCAGAGAACAACACTTTGTGAGAGAATTGTGTATCACATTTTTAAGAGAAAATGTTGAATGCTGTGTTGAATGTTGAATAAAGGAATAAAATCACAGGGAAGTCAAAAAGCCTGAAAGCATTCTTATTTTTATTTTTGCTTGTTGTGTCATTTCCAACCTTGTCCCTTTTCATGCTTGAAAACAGCACCAAAAGGTTTGGGTGGAGCTACTTAGGACTGGTTTTTATACGTTTCATTTCTTTCATACGTATATTAATTTGCTGAAATGGGATGGCAGTGATTCCATCTCACATTAACATTTCTGCCTGTATTTTAAGAAAGCCTGGGAGAGAGACACTGTAGTCTAGGATACGAGCATAGAGGCATGTTCCAGTAAAAAACATATAATGTGTCCTTGCTAGTGTTTGGAGTTTTTCTCACTTGTTTACAAAAGGTTTCACAATGCCCATAATGACTGATTGAACAGATGGCTTGTGTTTTCTCCTCCTTTCTACCCTTTTTGATTCAGGTAGGACTTGAGGAAGTAGCTCAAATATAATTTCAGCTTTTGAGATGTTAATGTTTGCTCCTGGGTGTAAAAAAAACCCAAACAATTTACTTATAGTTACTATGGTTATGCATCACAGCAGATGTCGAAAGATGAAAAGATATACATATCATTGTGGTGACGTCAAACATCCGAGTGTGAGCCTAGCACCATCTTAGGAGGGGTAAACATTTGCTTAGCAACCACAGAAGAAAACATTCAGACAGTAGTGTCAGTAGATTTAACACATGGTTTGAGTCATAATGAGTTATAAATACCAATTTAACCTTCTACCAAAACATAAGGGCAGATAGAATGAAAAAATAGCTCCAATCTGGTAGGGAGAGGCTACAGCTGACAGAGGCTAGCTATAGAGGTTAACTGCGGAGGACCGAGGAAGCTGGGCAGAAGATAAGTCTGCCGGGGAAACAGCATCAGGGCTGGGAGAAGCTAGGGGTGGCCAAGAGGAGGACAGTGGTACTCTGGAGAAGTCTGCCAGGAAGACAGGGAAAGAAAAGGCTACGGCTCACCCAGGTTAGCCTCTAGGCTAACTGCGGAAGATTGACGGAAGATAGAGGATAATTGCAGAAAAATGCCTGGCAGACATAGTGGCAGACCAGAGAAGAGAAGGCAGCAGCTGATGATTGTCTCCGCTGGAGGTAGAACCAAGAAACAGTAATTCTAGGGCTAAATTAAAGCAGATCTCTTAAAAGCAAAACACAAACCTCTTAAGACATTCCCCACTTCATCCTTTTTCTACATCATTTTCTCTATCTTACATTTGGACTAAAAGACACATGTCTCTGCTGCCTCATTCACTAAAACATCGGTCAAATAATTTTCAATTCACTTTCTCATCTCCTAAGTTTTAGACTTAATTATACATTGTCAATGCCTACTACACACTTAAATCCACTTTAACTTTGGATTCCAGGTTTTGCCGTTTTCCTGATACTTTGTAGAGCTTGCAGCAAAGCCAATTATTTTGGTCCTTTTTCTGTTGGAAAACAACAGAAAGATTGTTTGTCTACCTTCTAGGCAAGACTACGGCATCCATAGGCAACACAAGACGAATTTCACAGTCACGAATTTCATATCTATATGCAGTCACAGAGGCAGATTTACCATTAGGCAGAACTAGGCGGTTGCCTAGGGCCCCAAGTTCCTAGTGGGCCCGTAGAAATTCTCATGCAGTTATGATTGTACTTATGGTTGATACAGTTATTACTTATTTACACACATCAACAATTTTCATGAATAAAATCCTCATGCTAAAATGTCAGCAGAATGCGTATCGTATAATGTTTGTCGGGGGCCCCGTCAGTCTCCATTGCAATGGATCAGTCCATCTCACTGCGCATGTGCGGAAGACGGCGGCAAAACGAAAATAAACGGCGCGAAGTGGCAAGCAAGAAAGAGAGGAATAAGTGTAAAGAACATAAAAATGAAAAGAAGCTACATTATTGAAAAGAGGCAGAAGAAGGACAATAGAAACTTCACATCTAAACTGCAGAAAGCAGCATGTTTTTTCACTGCAGCAGCAGTAACACACAAATGGCGCAACTCACGTTGACACCTGTTGAGGAGGGTCGGTCCTGTGCAAATTACCGAGTCATTGGATTAGAATCGGAGAAAATAAAAAATGATTATGAAAAAAATACAAATTACAGAAGGACAAATAGTGACTTGCATGTATTTTACTGCTCTTCAGACTGAGCCGCTGCACCCTGACTTCACTCTGTAGTGTTTTTTTCTTCTTCTAAAGCCCACGTACATGTGCATGTTAAACCACAGCATTATATTGACACACAGGTAGAGAAGAAGCAGATTGACTGTTTAGTCAATCAGAATGCAGAACACAAAGCATGAAGCAATTCCGTAAAGCAGCGAGACCGTGAAAAATGAACTGCGTTATAGCGAGGGTTCACTGTATATATTTTCTTCAAAGAGAGGAGAAGGAAATATACAGAGCGATATTAAATCTTCATCCCCTCCTTTAAAGTATTAAAAGCCATGACTATCGAGTGCAACAGTGTTGCTGATTTAGACACATTATCCATTTTGTATGCAGCCCTGGGGTTTGTGCCAATTCAATGACAGCTTCCTCCAGAACAACATGTATATCTGTTAATGAGTGCTAAAGGATCAGCATCTAATTTTCAGCTGTGAAGGCCAGGAGAGGGACGACAGTAAAGGTTACAGTTCATCTGCTCTCTGGTTCACAGTACTGCAGTATGAACACTGTGGCAGCTCCACAGCTCACACTCAGAGCTGCCCAGGACATGTAGGCTGGCCCCTGACTGAAGTTCGCCTGGGGCCCCAAAATGGCTAAGTCCACCACTGTGCAGTCAGAACTAGTTGTTACAAAGCAGTAGTTTACCCCTCCTGTAACGGTTGTGCACGGTAGTCGGGTGTGATATCCTCTACGTATATCATCACGTAATACTATCTATTCGCAAAATGATGCACAGTATCCAACAGAGGAAAATAAAAATAAAACATGATAAAAAAGAAACTTTGATTTGAGACATATAGTAAGCAAAGTTCTTTTAAAAGAGAATTTCCCAATCAAGCAAGCAGAGTTACTCCAATGTGCAGCCAACTTCAGCAGCACAATCTAGAAATAAAATTATATGGATTTTTAGAGATGGCATTTATTTTTTTAAAATAATTAAATTTTTTTTTACTTGGTGACAAAACAGAAAGCTGTTTGAAAAAATTAAACCAATTGTATAATAGACAGACCTTTTTATTTGGACAGAAATCCTGATTAAAGTCTATCTCCCATTCCTGAAAAGGCTCATGTTTAATACATTTTTAAAGCAGGGAAAAGACTTTGTGAAATGTAATATGAAGAACATGAATTATACCTAAAACTATGATAAATCCTTCAGAGAACGTCCATATTAATCCTAGTATATCAAGCAACAAAAATCATAAAAAACATGATGCTTGTGCTTAATTTCCACCTGCTATACACTGATGTGCAGTTTGTGCATAGTCTTAAAAAAATCTAACTGTACTCTTAATCTCAGTTGGGGAGTTTTCTTTTAGTTCCTCCTTTGTGGATTTCATTTTGAAGGACATTTCTCTGTAGCCATTATTTCAGACATGAAAAACAGTTCAATTGACTTCTTGTGCTGCTTGTGTATTCAGACAGAAGTATGGAGTTGGGTTCTTGCTCTGTCACCAAGCTCTCCTCATTCCTCAGGATGTGCTCCACCAAACAGCAGACTGCCTCCTCGATGTTAGTATTTTCCTGACGGTCAGAATACAAACGTAATTTTAAAGAAAAGTAGTTTATATACAAATGTAGTACCATAAGCCATGATAATAATTTTAAAGATTAATGCATGTTGCTTTCCAAAGCTGCACTCTCCTCTGAAAGAGGAGAATTGGTTTAAAGACATCCAATCGTTCAAAATTAGTTTAACAGCTAATTCAACCTCCTTCCACATTTTTTACGATAAACTTTGTTCTTCAAACATAACATCCATGATGAACTTTGAATTATTGCATCATTTCATTGGTAATTGTTTTCAACCATTTCATTGGCCTTTTTCTTCTATATGTACCTAGTAGCTACTAAGGTTTAGTTGAGTTTCAGTTACTTAGTGAAAAGTTTTTAATTGAAACATGTTTGAGTTGAAGTTGAATTATTTTGTTTATATTTCCTATATTCTAAATTAAAGTTGGGAATTTATTGCTTGTGTGTGCAGAGTTAATTGTTTGACCATGAATTGCGCTTGAATCCCACTTCCATCAGTGACCCTCACATGTTTGCAGAAAAACACAACAGTCCAAAAGTGTTTTGATTAAATATTAGATCACATTGAGTCAAAACATAAGTCTCACAACTTGTTTTAAAAAATTACTACAGGATTTTTTTTTTTAACTTGAACCAAAATATGATGTTATTCTTGACATATTGAATCAGAAAGTGGAGCTACACCTTTCTTCAACCTTTCTTTCAAGCAAATCAATAGACTTTAAAGCCTTCGGTTGCCTTAGTGGCAATTCCAAAAGTTTCATTCCTTCATTTAATTTCAAACTTACCAATTACTATATTTGGTATTTTTCATTTGAATTCCTTTCTTTAAAAGTCTTTAAATGCACTGGTGCAGCCTTGCATTAAAATTAGTAGCACGGGTCAGGATGCAGGCATGATGTCATAAGTGGTTTTACCTTTGCAGATGTCTCAAACCAACCCACAAAGCCGTTCTCTCTGCAGAAGGAGTCCAGTTTGGGCAGCTGGCATGCTATTTGGTCTGACTTGTTAGCAAGAAGTACTGCAGGAACTGGTCTCCCATGGTTCAAAGTCAACTTGAGAAACAGAAATCAGATCATATTATAACTGCACCATTTATTTTTATACTTAATTTTTACTTGACTCTTCAAACATACTGTAATTTTTGACATTACAGTGAAGCCTAAAGATACCTATAATTTAGATTTAAAGTAATCTTTAACTAACGTTTCATATGACTGGAAGTAATATCAAAGTTTTGGAGTAGCCTAGCTAGTGTCCTGATTTCAGTCTGATGGAGAATCAGTGGAAGGAGCTAAAGAGGCTCTCCGACCTCAATCTGTCAACATACAAGTGAAAACATAGAATAAGTTGGTCAGCAGTTATGATAATAATTTTAATAAAAACAGAGCGTCTTAAAATATACGTCATAATCTTTTGTTAATTCTTTGTTATATCTGCTCCATTAATGGGCCCCTTTCTCATGTCTTACTATACCCCATGAGAAAAGCAAGTCACAGAGGTCACTTGTTTTAGTCATATCTTAATTCCAGAATAAATTAGATTTTGCTTCAAATATATTTTAGGGAGATTGTATTTGCTTTACAAATAGATATCAGTTTTAATGACACTCAGCTTATTAAAGTAAAGGGTGCATTTCCAAAATGCTGCAGCTATAGTTATTCTTGAATTTTAAGGGGTGCAATAATTGTGAATGTGATTTTTAGATAAAACAACTGTATCCTGTGTGTTTATAACTTTCTAAAGAAAACATTATGCTCACAAAATTCAACAACTATAATGGAATTCATGAAATTAAGAATATTTGTAATGCATTTACCTTGGAAAATGTTAGTGGAAAATGTTAACTGTCGCACCAGAATGTAGAAAGTACAAGATAAAAGAAGCAAAGAGACCCGACCTAATATAAAACATCAAATGTATAAAAATATATTTAAAAATCCATTTAAAATGTTTAGTCTCTTAACAACATATTACAATGTTTGCCATTTTAATTACTTAATAATTGTTATAGCTGTAGATTTACTGCTATGAAAAAAATGTAATGATCTGCACTCTAAGAAGGGAAGGCGAGACATGCAGCAGTGCAATTTGTAATTTCTACAACTAGATGTCGCCACATCCAACTTTTAAATTCTGACTCATTCTTTGTGGAAACAGCAGAACTCAAGCATCATTTTGAAGCATTGGATGCTGCTCAGAGTCTCATATAGCCCCCTTCACAAAGAGACTTTTTAAAACATTTTAAGGTCAGTACTTCAATTTGTATTTTAAATGAAAATATAATCAAGAAAAAAAGCTACCAACCTAAATAGATCAGTTAGCCTCAGCCTGAATATGCCCACAGCACAGTGAACATCATCACCATCATTCTAGTCAGCAACTGTCAACATTTTATGACCTGAAATCAGCAATATGATGTGATGGTACCCATTTATTTTCAGCCTTTTAATTTGACCCTTTATAACTAAAGCATAGTTTGATGATTGTCACCTCAGTAATTCAGCACCAATGCATCTATAAGCCTGTAGCCTATTTTACTGCATTTACTTTGGGTCAAAAGTTCCCACACTACTCAGTGGATGTGACATTGAATGCGTCCTTGTTAAATGGGTCCAACCTAGAACACAATCAAAGCAATGGATTTTGTGGATACTCAGAAGCAACCGGCATCCAGCTCAACCTAGACACCAATGGCAAGTCCAGGTAAGGCACAAAAGGAAAAAAAAAGCTAAGAGAACAAGCAGGCGAGTGCTGCAGTTCTGTGTTTTGGCTACAGGTGGCAGTATTATTAGCAAACTCTGTAACAAAGTGTTTATACTTACACTTGAGCCCTATGACAGCAGTGCAATTTAAACTATGATTGGATCTCAGTGTTATGTTTCACATAGCTGATTGCAGCAAACTGATTGATATAAAAGTATATATTATAATTTGTCATTTAGAATAAAACAAAGATGGGATTCCTCAGGGTTCTATACTAAGTGTGATGTTATCTAACATTTAGCTCAGAAAAATGTAATGTTGGAGTGTAAAAGTTTTTTAGATCTAAGCTGATGACACACACCTTTATTTCTGTGCCACTGCTTTAAAACATTCAGTTAAATAACTGATGTACTTTTCCTGTAATATCAATAAGTGGAAATATTAGAAAACAGAATGGACAAGTCATAATACAATGCTCCATATTGGGTTGCAGAAAATGAAGCTAAAGATAAGACCCAAATTAAGAAACACATCATTCTTAATCCTAAAGAGCTTCTAAAAAAAGAAAAGCCTGCAATTGTGGCACCTTAGAGTCCAGGTCATCCTTCCACTTTTGCACGGCTTCCAGTGTGGAGGCCCTTGTCACATCAAACACCACCAGTGCTCCCACTGCCTCCCGGTAGTAGACACGGGTCATGTTCCCATACCGCTCCTGTCCTGGAACAAAAAAGAACAGAAAGTCCCACAAATATGTGAGAGAATATATGTGTGTGTGCAAGAGTGGACGAAGTACTCGACTATATACTAGAGTAAAAGTACTGATACTCAAATCTTACTCAAGTAAAAGTTACTCAATCAATAATCTACTCAAGTTAGTAATAAAGTACTCACTTTTAAAAATACTTAAGTATTTAAAAGTACATACATTTTAAAGTACTAAATACTTAAAGGTATAAACAAAATGTTATAATATAATTACATTGCTGTATAATTTTCTCAGTAATTTTACAGAATCTTGCACCTTTCAGAAACCAGCTGGTGTAAGACACATAGAAACACTCTGCTACCAATTCTACACTACTTGTAAAGGAGTTCAGTATAAAAACACCATGAAAATATGGGCAGCTATTTTTATTATTAATTTCTTATTTAAAACATCAAAAAGAAAACAACAGAGTATTGATTCTTCTCACGCCTTCACTGTGGGATAGAAGCTTAACATTGATTTTATTACCACAAAGAAAGTATAACTCTACTTTGAGAACACATGGCAACAACTTGCATCTTAATAAAATTTATAAACCACAAATAATATTTGTCCTGAGTTTTTCACATTTGTGGAATAAAACAGTGGTGCCCAAAGTCAGTCCAAATGGCTGGTATCCTTGATGTTTTAGTTCTTCTCCCTGGAGGTAGTTACTATCTCCTCAGCATGTCAGGGTTCTGCATATACCTGCTTAATGAACAATCATTTGACCCAGAAGGGCTGAAAAAAAGGAGAAATGAAGCATCCACGATACCTATGCTTAAGGAAGAACTTTTTGAGGAAAATAGAGAGAGAGAGAGAGAGGGGGCTTATTGGAAAGTGGTGGCCATCATGTAATTGATTTTACTGATCATGGGACAACTTGAGTCACTGTCAGACACAAGACACATTCCACGAGCAGGCATCAAATACATGGAGAGGCTGAGGCACGCAGGGGGCAGGAAGACTGAGCGTCACAACCACAGCATTTAAGTGATTTCTGATGTTCTGAAAGTATTTTAAAAATATTGACTTGTTTTCTTCCTTTCTATAAGACCTTAGACAGACCTGCTATGTCCCACAGTTGAAGACGGATCACAGTATCTTTGTCCCAGTGCAGAACTTTGAGCGCAAAATCCACACCGATAGTCGCTCTGTAGTGCTGAGAGAAGACCTGGTGAACATAGCGCTTGATAATGGAGGTTTTCCCAACACCGAGGTCCCCCACAACCAAGACTTTGAAAAGAAGCTCCTCCTGCATCCCTGCAGCCCGAATTTCTTCTTTTTTTTTTAAGAAAAAAGAAACAAAAGAAAACACTGCAGGGCGATATAGAGAAAAACTTGATGCAGTGAAAATAAACCTGCATCAAAAGTCAAGGAAAATTGATTAGTTCTTCCTTCAAATTATAAGCAAACCCTTACATCAGTGTCTGCAGGAGAGACCATCCCAAAAAAACCCAAACAAATACAACGCAGACGGTCTGCGCAGATCACCTTGAAGGGAACCCATGAGACGGTCAATGATGTATAACAACCGTTCAGTTAACGGTGCATTTAAGTGCTGCTTGTAAATCTAGGCCTCAATGTCATTATTAAATAACGATGCCACCTCTATTATTATTATTACTATTAATATAATAATAATAATAATAATAATAATTACTATTATTATTATTTACCATTAGTCGCAGCGGTGGGCTGTGTTAAGCTAAATATATATTATTTGAGAGCAAATACAAGGCAGTAGCATAGTAGTATACTTTAGTTCTTGATCATGGAGCTCGTTTGACCAAGTTTTGAGTTCGATGGATTCGCTCTAGAACATAATTTTTTAAACCTAAAATAGTAGGCTGAATGAAAGTTTGACAATCTTATATTCTACATGGCCACCCTTTTTACAAGACAATTTGTCCCAACATTCCTTGAATGAAGCATCCTAGAGAGTTTACCACGGAGTTTTTTTTTTTCGTCACAGTAATCGCAGCTTTCTAGCCCTGCTCGGAATTACACCAGTTTCAGTGCTGTTTAGTGAAAACTTCACGATTACCTGAGTGGGTTAACTGTTAGAATTACATTTACATTTATTTATAACACTATGTTTGTTTGTTTGTTTTTCTTTCTCTTAATCGTGAGTTTTGTAAACTGATCATTTCAATAGGATCGAATAGAATAGAATAGAATAGAATAGAATAGAATAGAATAGAATGCACTCAATAAAATCACTGATATTAAAACCTATAGTTTTAACTGAGAATAAATAAGAGACAACATTCCTATAAACTTAGGAACGTGTTCAAATTGTGCGATTCTATAGATAATCAACAATATATAATAGTTAGATTAATATCAATAACGCAGTGGGGTTTTTTATCTTTGTGTAGGAATAACGATTAAATAAAATAGGTAGCAAAATCCGGAAGTTGTCTAAATATCAATTCTTTAACAATGTGGTTAAGCTACTCCTTGTGGGTTTTTTTCCTGCATATCTTTTTTCTTGCAACATTTGAATGCATCATCCTGCCATCCTGCAGCTGCTGTCTGCGTAGCTACGGGATTGGTGCTGATGAGGGCGAGGAGGAGATGTTTGTGCGTGATGCCGCGGCTGCGTCTGGTGGTGATGCTGTGTCCTGCTGCCATTTCGGAAGATCACACGGAAATAACAGCAGCTCCCATCATCAGCTGATATGCGCACTCACCAGCTAGATACAGTACCTTTAAAACCCCTGATGCTGGATGAGTTAATGCGCTGCATCTTAGGGGGATTATCTCTTTGAATCGTCACATCACAGCTACCGACACCCTCAGGGGTCATTTTCAGAAGATACAATCGTCAACATGGAGCTTTGTTTTACAGATGCTGAGCTCTGAATCAAGGTAGGCCATCATTTACAGACAAGTATTCATCTGTTTCCTAAATGCTTAAAATAAAAAAAATCTGCAAAGTATAATGAACAAAACGACTTTCTATTACCATTTCCAATCTGCTCTTTCTGCATTATTTCTTTATTAAAGATATATGTGGCTTACTCATCCCCTCATTTTTGTATTATTGCTGCCTATCAGATACTCTAGAATCCACATGGGGGCTGACTACACCACTGTTTATTGAGTTGGAGGGGAGTGGCCTCCCCCCCTCCCTCCTTTTTCCTCAAATTAGATCACCCCACTGTGAATCACAAGCACAGGGCTAACATGATATGAACTGATCAGAATTATTATTATTAAACACTGAATTGAATTGAACTCTTTCAATTAATTTAAACGGATGCTCTATTCTAAAGAAGAAATGCATTTGTTTTTGTTTCTTTTAGTTCCTTGCAGGGGTATCTGTCAGCATTATAGAACATTTTCATACTTTGACATACTTCACGTCAGAGACTGACACACAGTAATACATGGCTAGAATGAAGTATAAGTGCATAGAAATCTGGATTCACTTTGTTTAAATGTAGAAAATACTTTAAAAAATACTTTACTGCTACAGCTACAAGTCTATTAGAAATATGTATCTACCTATATTTTGTCCAATTTTCTATGCAAACTATCAAGATCAATTAGATTAGAAGAAAACCCCCTATAAGCATCACTTTTCATAAGAATGTAGCAGGCCTTCTTTAACTTAGCTTTTACAGGATGTTTTCTTCTATGATTTATATATTTGCTCCCTCTTTCTTATTGTAACATCTGATAGGCTTCACTTTCTCTTCTGAATAAAGTAATCCTACAGAATGATGCTGCCACTATATTTCACTGAGTGATGATTTGTTCATCCACAAAGATTGTAAAGGTCCTTTCTTTACCTCTGTATCTAGTCAAGGAATAGAGAAGGGTATTTTTGGAAATTTAAATGACTAAATCTACAAACTACTAAAAAAAAAAACTGAATTTTCCATGATATGCAGTAAAATGTTTTTAGCTGTTTTTTTTTATTTCTGATTATAGGTGCAGTCAGACATCTACTGACATCGTTCTTGTTGACAGATTACACTCTTGAGTCATGGAGACGATATGGCTTTACCAGTTCCGTCTGATCGTCATCGGAGACTCCACAGTGGGCAAGTCATGCCTGATCCGCAGGTTCACAGAGGGTCGCTTCGCCCAGGTGTCAGACCCCACAGTGGGCGTGGACTTCTTCTCTCGCCTGGTGGAGATTGAGCCAGGAAAAAGAATCAAACTTCAGATCTGGGACACTGCAGGACAAGAGAGATTCAGGTAGAAACAACATTTTCCAGCTTCAGTTTTTTTTTTTTCTGCTATGAAGCCCTTTAGTTGTGATATGGTTGTTTTTTTTTTCTTTTTCAGAAACAATAACACCCTTTTATAGTTTATCAAGAAATGTTCACATATCAATGAAAATACAATATTATTATGATCTCTTTTTATCTTTGGAAGTTAAAATGGTTTGATCACTTTAAATTCAAAAATGACCTTTTTTGGAGGGTTAAGAATTTGTTATGAACAAAAACCATATTCAGACAAAAGTAAAATGGTCTCCTCATTGTCTTACCTCCTCTATCTAGCTTTTTTTTTTGATATTTTGAATATTGTTGTAAAATACTTACCCCACTAAGTAGTTCACTCATGTTTTCATCCATTGCCCTTAACATCAAACGTATGTGTAATTTGACATATTTTAAGCAAGAATAATTAGGGGTAGTCTAAATTATTATCATTATTTCATATAAAATAATAAATCTTCTTTTCTTAGATTTTATATTTTCAAAATACTTGAAATCCTCAGGATGGTTAAAACTTCAATCAGACTGTTCAAATATGTTAGAAAAGCATCCAAGCCATCCAAGGGTGTCTCTAATAGGAAACTTCTTCTTACTCTTGTTTAATTCTCTCCCAACAATATTAAGGCTCCTGTTTTTCAACCACACGCCTTAAAAAATGTTTGACAGCTATATATTGTTATATTTTGTCCTGTCTTTCTCTTTTTCACATTTTATATTAGATTTGATTAATGGTTAGTGATTCAATTGTGGATTCCCTGCCTATATAATAGCTTGGTTTGCATTTTTATGTCTTAAAATCTTCCAGTCAAATTCCAAACCTAAATCCACTTTACAATCTGTGCAGACATAACATGATAGACTTGCTGCTGAAAGCTCATTTAAACCAAATCTTTTAGATTTTAACCAGCAAGAAAATCTGAAATCCTAAATCCTATTTTTTTTACAATAACATTTATTAAATTAATTAAATTTAAAAACAATTTATCTATCCCACAGGTAAATTAAATAATCATATATATTTTGTAAATGTGACCCAGTTTTTGAAACTAAAAATCTCTGCAGGACGCCTCATGTTATGTTTGTACAAAAAAATCCGTTAAACCAGCAATCCCACGTTCATCTACCCATTCAGGTCCATCACCAGAGCCTACTACCGTAACTCAGTGGGTGGCCTTTTGCTCTTTGACATCACAAACCGCCGCTCCTTCCAGAACGTCCATAACTGGCTGGAGGAGGCACGAAGCCACGTTCAACCGCACAGCATCGTCTTCCTGCTGGTTGGCCACAAGTGTGACCTGGAGGCTCAGCGTCAGGTGACCCAGCACGAGGCGGAGAAGCTGGCGGGGGCCTACGGGATGCGTTATGTGGAGACATCAGCAAGGGATGCTATCAATGTAGAGAAGGTCTGAATATGCAGAAATTTCTTCCATTTTTGCTTTTTCTGTCAGTTTGATCATCAAAAACATTTTTTATCAGAAGAGTTTCCAACGATCAGTAAAGGAAAACATCTCTCTATCTGAAAAACTATTTAGAAATAATTACTAACAACTTTCTGGCTGGTTCATCTGAAGGCTTTTAACTACAGTTTGTGGACTTCCTGATAGTAAAGAATTACAATAGTCCAGCCTTAAAGTAACAAACG
>JAUZNJ010029150.1:0-15606 GCA_034780135.1 Jordanella pulchra | reverse complement strand
AGTACAATTTCTTTGAAGAATTTTGACATTTACTCATTTTTCTAAAGGCACTGCTATTATTTCGAACACAACTGTACCACCTAGATTGTGTGGGACTTTTTAGATTAATTTGCTCAGAAAATGTTCAAGTTTAGTATCGGTTTTATAAAAGTAGCTGTTCAAATGTGATGTTTTCATCCTGCTCCCTGATCATTTGTCTTTTTTCTCCTCCTTACTCTCTCTGTTCAGGTGGAACTGGACCTGAAGCGCCTACGGGATCCTCTCCAGCTTCAGCTCCCGATTCAGCAGCTGCCTGCCGATAAAAATTGATGGCTAGCGTGACTCCTATCCTCTCTGATCTCCTGCAACTGACCTTCTTTCTTCCCCCTCCCTGCTGCCATCTGATCCCCCTCACCTCTCCTTCCATACCGATTATCCTTTTCCTAACTTTGGAAGGTTCCTTTTTTTTCTTTTTCTGGCTAAAATCTATTGTTGGAATTTGAGAATGCCTCAAAATGAAAACTTCTCACAGCTGAAGGATAAACAGGAAGATGTTGATGAATATAAAAGATTGGATTAGCCTCAGAACTCTGGAGGGGCACCCTGCAGGTAAACTGCAGGGATGAATGTGAAATCTCTTTGCTTGTAAGCGCTCCGAGACACGGAACATGCAGAGGAGCAGCCTTTGTTTAGTCCGTGTGTTTGTGTGTGTGTGTGTGTTAAAGAGGAATACCAAACCCGGCTGCTCCAAAGGTCCACACAGCGGCTTCCTCTAAGCGTAAACGCACACATGCACTCTTCCTTTCGGCCTGTGCAGGCTGCAGGGACAAGTTTACAGGAAGTTCTGACTGCAGCCGCACCATCACGGAGACTCCGGTTTCCCTGCGTCCGAACTCTGCTGCCTCCCCCTTCTCCCCGCCGCGCCTCCTCCAGGTGACGGACAGCTTTTCTTCCCTTTGTCAGGAGCATCTATATCTCTGCAGGATGCAGGAACGCCTCGTTTTCTCTTCCTGTTGATGTCCTGTAGCGGCCTGGCATCCGCAAAGCAGAGAATCCTACCGGCAACAACATCACTGTGTGTTCTTTTATTCCAAAAAAAGAAAAAAAAAAACAACAAAAAAAAACAATATTTTGGCACTTTTTATTTTGAAAGCCATAGTATATTTGTTATGAAAAAATATGGGTATATATGTAAACAATCAAATAAACAGATGATCAGAGGCTATTTTTTTTTCTTCCAGTGGGGGGAGGAGCTCTCCTACAAACATTTCATTAAAAAAACAAAAAACTAATCATCTACTCCCTTTTAAAGGACCCCACTATACATGACAACATGTATTCAAGAAGCACGTTGTAGCACTAGCTTTGGACCTTTTCCTGACAAGTGCACAATCTATACGTGACATTTATTCGAAAGTGAAAAGCTCCTGTGCATAGCCACTAACAGGGAGGAAACAATTTGAAAGTGAAAAATGGCTTTGATTAGAAAATAAATGTATGTTTTTGGCAATGTGAATAATGCCGTGCTTTACCTCTTTAACCAAACATTGCTGAAGACTGTTGTTGTGCAATATTTCCAATTAAATGCAGTTTTATTTTTCCTCAACATTGGATTAAAATCTAATTACATTTTTGTCAAAATGAAAAAAAACATTTTTATTCCAAGATCATAGAGCTGAGTTTTCTCCTCCCACTGATGCTGTATTGTCCCCCCCTCTCCTCCCCCTGCGCTCTCGGTGACAAGGCAGGGTAGACTGCATGCTGTGGTATGGCCTCAGTAGAAACTTGTGAACGTGTAGGAGCATTATAGCAATTTTGTACTTGATTGGGCACTTTTTTAAGCATCCTTTTGTCATCACATCAGCATCTCCATTAAGTTAGACACCATATTTTGAAATCTATACATATTTTTTACTTCTTTCCTCCGTAGGCATGGGCTGGTTTGAGATTTTCCTGGAAACTATAAGGGAAAAAAATACTCTCGCTAAACAAAATTTTATAACGTGGTGTATTCAATTCTAATTAAATGATCTGATGTTATGTTTTTTATTATTCCAATAATTTTATGGTTAATATTTTTATTTTAGAGTTTTTGTTAAAAGTTAAAACTCCAAAAAAAAACACCTTTTTGCCACTCGGCTTAGAGATTCTCTCTGCTAGCCAAGAGTTAGTTTTGAGTCCATTAAAAATGTATTTACAAGGTTATCAACATTTATCACTCAAGAATATGTAGCTATTCCTTCTCATACCCCAACTTATTTTCTATTAACAAAGCAAAATTAACTCTAGTTAATGCTGTTTTCTCTTATTTTTGATCCATAAAATAGACAGAAAACAAATTGTTTTCTCACTACTTTACATGACAGCCACAGATCACAAAACTAAAATCAAGAGAAAATGATTAATTCGACTGTTTGGCCAAATATTTGGGGTTTCTTTATTACATTAGTCAGGCTATCTGCTCAGGTAGGCAGCGGGCACAGAGGTGTCAGTTTAGCTTCCCGGCTTTGATTTTAAAATGGTGTTACTTTAAAAAGTCCAACAGGTGGCACTGCTTTGCGAATGATTTTTTTTCACCACCAGAACCAGCTTAAGATATACGTTTTTGGAAAGCATCTCAGTAAAAAGACTTTAATCCTTTGAAGGAAAGATAATGACAGTAAATTTTCCAGGTATTGAGAAGGAAGCTTTTTACAAGCAGCCCATGCCTAATTCGATTGGGGAACGTTTACACCACGAGCCTTTGTCAGTTTTATACATTTTTCTGTTGAGGGTATCTGTTCTTGGTGTCATGATTGGAGGCTAGGCATTTCACCCCCGTCACCATTTTGTGCCGTTTTACTTCTGCTGGTTCGGTACCTACTGCCAGCTGACGTTTCTCTCTAGGAGGAAATTTCTTACCCGCTTTTACAGCTGATCACTTATAGTAGTTTGGTATGATCTGGCTGTAATCTGTTGTAGCAACAAATCATAAGTGACACCTATCAGCACATTTCCATTCAATCTGCCATTCTTAGGAGTCAGTTGGTCCAAACAGGGATCAGAACCAAATCAAATCAAATGGGGTCTGAAATAAATATTAAATAATCAATTAAATTTGGCCATTTTTATATTCATTTAACTTTAGAATTCATGTAAATTATTTGCAAATTGAACAAAAGTGCCTATGTGTGTAACATGGGAATATGGAGTAAGAAATTGATTTGGTAACAATTCAGAGGGAGAATCGGGTACAAATTGGTGATCGGACTTTCTTTGTTTTGTGTTTATTAACTGAAATTCCCTAAAACCGGATTATTTTGAGCTGCTGTCGCTCATCTTACACAGCGGGGAGAACCAACCCCTCAACATCCTCCTGCATGGAGTTCAGGACCTTTCTGGGCTGTAGTCCTGCTGGGGAGCTAAGTTTTCATATTAAAGTGCATGCTTTGGGCTCCAATTATTCATTAGCTTTGCAGATCTAAAGACAGGATTGAGCCTAATACGGCCCATCGTGTGTGTTGATGTGTGTGTTATTAAAAGAAATTGTGCCTTTTTGGATAATAAATGATCTAATGCTTATTGAAAGCTCAGATTTGAATGAGCAGCAGTGGTAGGATGAAACAAATGGATCAGAGAAAGGCAGTCTGATGCAGAAAGTCTTTTTGCAGTGTTTGAAACAATGCAAAAGGTGGGTTTGGGAAGAAGAAGGCTGCTGCATCCATGATTCCTTTGCTCCTGATTTCTGTTTGTCCATACAAGGAGAGTTTCCTGAATATATCCGCTTTCACACACAAAAACACACATCCTGTAACTGTTGGCTGTTTGTGGTGTGGTTCCTCCCCTCTGCTGTTTCTGTCAGTCATCACCTTCTCTCTTTTTTTTTTTTTTTTTTTATTTAAATCATACCATCCACCGTTTAATGCCTTTTCTTTGTCTTTATTTTTCTAAATAAACTATATCAAATATAGGGAAACTTATGCTAAAGAGGGTGTTGCATGAATGTATGTTTACATGGAAACTTATGTAAAAAAATAAATAAATAAAAAAAAGAATTAAAATACGTGCAAAGATAATTTAAGGAACGTTGTTTGTAGAGATTCCTAGTTGTAAAAATGGGCAGGAGGCAGAGCTGCGTCTTTAAAAACTAGCCTGCCAGACGTCATCGAAGTCCAGCCAACCAACTGTTTTAACCCAGTCCCATTTTTATTTATTTTTTGAAATCTCTGTATCCCAGTCCTGACTGCGTTTTCTTTCTCTTCAGTAGGTGGAAAATCCTTACAACAAAACCCTGAGAGCCTGTTTTTTCAAAGGAGAGATGTCAGGTTAATGCTTTAAACTCAACTGGGAACATTTTTTTTTTCCATCCTCATTTTCTTTTTTAAAGTCTCATTATTATTCTTTATTGTTTTGTGTGTTAAGATTCAAGATTTCACATTTGTGATCCCTTTTGTTAAGACATGTCTACAACGCTCAAAGATTGAAGCAGAACATAGGTTTGGATGGATTATGCACTTCGTTCTGACCTATTTTACTGTTTAATTTTCAGTTGACATGATGCTTTAATGTTGGCAAATAAAAAAAACAAAACAAAAGAAAATGTAAAATCCTGTATCATTTATGAAATATGTATAAAAGAGAAATGTAATTCAATTATCAATAAAATCCTTATCCAGTTTTTGGAGCCCGTGGTCGCAGCGAGGGCTTTTGTTTTGATTTATTCAACATGTAGTACATGTTTGCAAAGAGCAGCTTCTTAGGTTCTCCTTAGCCTCTGTTTTTAGCCACATGTAAGCTAACTCATACAAAAAATGTTATATCAAGCCATAGTCAACATCTTCATTAAGCGAGCCATAAAACCAGATGTAGATCCTGAAATCATCACTTACCTAGGTGCTTCTCACCTGAATCCACTTGTTTTTTGGATTCAAAACTTGTTTCCTTTGTTATTTAGAGTTAGAATTTTGAGCTTTGCAATCTTTCTATCAAATTTTAGCTTAGCATTGTATTAGGTTAGCTTTCAGTTAGTTTAATTAGCCTTCATTTCATAGGGTAAAGTTTGCTTGGATACCTTTAATTTTGTATCTTATAGCGATTCCAGTTCCTGAGACGCTTGTATCCTGTAACCTTTAGATGTGTCCTTTGTCCAGCACACCTGAATCAAGGAATCAGATGATTAAGAAGACTTTGGAGAACGACTACATACTGTAGAGGTAATTCAGGCATTTGATTCAGGTGTGTCAAACCTAGGAAGAATCTAAAAGTTGCAGGATACCAGCCTTGGAGCGCTGAAGCTGTCCACCTCTCTCTCTGGAAATGAATTTAATCTAGATTGAAATAACTAAGGATAACAAGATAAAGAAAGTATAAAGGGTGGCATATATACTTATCGCAACACATATCCTCCAAGCACTTGGCAGCGAGTCTTCAGGATGCTGTTGTTCTCCAATCATCTTCCATCAAACCTCCAAAAGCCACAACAACTACATTTAAACTGATCAAAATTCCTATGTTATCTGATTACAGTACTTATGAGGCAACCAGTTGGTTTTATTTTGGAGTCTTAGAGCAGAGAGTGCTGAGTGCACATGCTTTTTGGATTGCTTTTGGTTCACATATTTTAAAACCAAAAATTCTTTTTCACTTCAGTTATGCACTAACTTATGTGTTGGTCTTATGTGTAACATTCTTCATTTACACTGAGATACACACGTGATCGGTGACCACAGCCTGATGCGAAAGATGCTTCATCATTAAAACCAATTGGTTCCATCATTCGCAGCACACAGCAAATAAAGACATGAGAAAACAAAGGAAGGAGGACAGAGGCTTGACTGAAAACAATAGGAGGATGGTCTCGCTTGTGAATTTGGTGAGTGGAAGGTCAGGGTTCAAGGTGGGAAAGAAGCTTTACAATATGACAGATAAGAAGCAGCTATTTAAAACAGACATGAGTAGTGGACTTAGTTCAGTATAGAGGATCGTCTATCTTCCAATGAAAAGGTACATCATGATGCTCTTGATTATCATCAATCTTCTGTTGGAGGTTTTTGGACTTACAGGTGTAGGTGAGTGAATCTTTGACCCATCTTTACCACCAAATAGGGAGATTTCTGTCTTTTACACGGTTTTTAGGCTGTAAAGATAGCAAATTGTATCTATTGTGTTTCTAATTATTCTTTCTGCTGCAAGTCTAAATTTAATTTGATGTCTCTTGCATTGCTGTGTTTCATCTCCCCTGTTTAAATTTTAAAACCTTCATAAAGAGGCAAGTGTGTGTATATTTGTTGTATACGCATTTAACACAGAAAATCCTTTTTATATGGTATGATTTTTATCTAAACCATTCTTGTTTTGGGCTAGATATCAGATTTGCAACACCCCACCTTTCCTGCAAATATAACATTGACTATTAGTACCAAACATCTCCGTTTTGGTTTCATTAAACTCCTGGACTGCAGTTCTTTGTTCATCGGTGCATTAGAAGACTGTAATTGGTCTTCTTTTGTAGTTTTTTTTTGTTTTAGCTTTTGGTATGAAATATCTACTTATTTTTTTCAAGGTTTTAATTAGCACATTGAGCACCAAAATAAAAGCATTCTTTGTGAATTTAAGCTTTCTTACTTTTAACAGTCTTTGAATAAATAGGAACAATTATGTGAACCTTAACAGTTAAAGCAGCAATAAGTCTGATTTATTGTCAGCTGTTGGGAGAAAGATACTTTAAACTAAAAAAAAAAAAAATATGATACCAGATGATGATTTATTACCATGTTTAGCACCACAGTGCTCTATGCAGAATAAATCACAGACCCCGTCATTCCTGTAATAGATGAACTCGTGTATCCGGTGCAACAACAGCTTAAGGGTATGGTTTTAATACAAATGATAAGAAAATATAAAAATCTCCAGTTTTATATTATTAATATCCAACATTAAATCAAAATAAGTCCTAATTATATAAATAGGTAAAAATAAATGCTATTCAGACTCATTATGGTTGGCATGGCTCCAAACAAAGTTGCTAAGACCCCATCTGGAAGATTTAACGCTCACATTAGCATTCGCCCACATGAGTCAGCTCTGTCTTTAGTCCCTTCTGTGCAAATGGAAGTGGAGCGCTGTGGGTCAGTCGTACGTCTCCAACAAGGGGAGGGGGGGGGAGGGCTGTTAATGTTGTCGGGGATATTTTTATCGCTCTGGGAGAATGATAGGATGAGCTGTCTGGTGGGAAATGCTGCATCCATAGTTTATGGATTCATCTGATAAAAGTTGTTGTGTCATCATGTTTACGCCTCCTGACAGGACAGAGGAACAAACATCTCAAATAAATATCCAAACTATACTAAGTGAAACTAACTTGAATGGAAACAACACATCCCACATTTGATTGAAAGCTTTTCAAGTCTCTTGAAATGTTTTGACATTTTTATATTATTGAGCATTGTTAAGTATCACAAAAGGGATATTTAGATGTGTCCATCTAAACTGACTCTCTACAAGAGAGCATTATCTAGAGAGGAAGAAGCTCAGAGGCTCATACTGACCTCGAAGGAACAGCAAAGATCAACACCTCAGGTGAGAAAATTATTAGTATGGGTTGCTCTAGAAATGTGACTTTTAAGGGAGACTGGAAATAAGTTTTCCATCTATAAGCAAAGGTCAAATGAGGCCAAACATCACCTCATGCAACAAGATTTACAGGTTGGTCCTTTTATGGGAAGAAGGATGGAACTGAATGGAGAGCAAACACTGGGAACAGGTCTGTTTTTGGTTGAGAAAGACCCAAGACATATAACCAAACATATAACCAGAGCTACAAAGCCACAGTTTAGATTAAAGCATTTTTTATGAGTTAAAATGTTCCTGTCAAAATCTCCGCATAAATCGAAATAGATAAGTAACTTCTGGTAATTCCTAACGTCCACAGAAGCTATTTGTCCAAAGTAACTCTGCAGGGCTATTTTACAAAAAATGAGTCTATTTCTATTACATGAAAAGTAAATACTTTCTGTAATATACCTTTTCATTTAATCAATATGCAACATGTGTTTCTAAACAAAAAGACTTTTTGTAAAATTATAATTTTGCATCTGGAGGTCTCTTTTCTCACGAGGAGCTTGGAAATGTAACTTTATAGGTCAAAACAAATTGACATGATCAGATTTTTAGTGAAGTGTGATTACCTCACCTTTTTCTCTCTGAGAATGTTGAACAGATCAACCTCCTGTTTCTCCATCCTTTCTTACTCATTAACAGTTTCCCCCTTACCTGAACCAGGCCTTCATGTCATTCTTGGTTTGCATTTGCATCCATGTGGTCTGAAGAGACACGAAGTGGAGAAAAACTATTAAGCAATTGGCAGCACTTTGTTTACTTTCTCCACTCTGTTGTGTTCAGAACAAAGAACTCTGTGGACAGCTCATTGACCTTTACCTCACTTACATCTCCCCCTATGTCACCATTTATCTTGGTAACGCAGAGAGTTCAGGTTATCATTCTTGCTAATGGTAAAACAGATACTCTAAAACCTGCACTAAACTACAGAACATCCTATTAAAACTAAAAATCATTAAAACTTCCATTTTCTTTTCAAGTTAATTCTAATCATGAAACTCAGACACATTAGATCCACTCCACACACAGTCATATATTTGGGGTATTTATGAAACATTTGATGCTTGTTGTTTAGCAATAATCTTTGTGTGACTGTTTTCTAGATGACGGTCAAATCATCAGTTTGCCCCATGAGTTTGTACGTTGTGTTAGATTTTCTAAAAGCAGTGTTTCAGGTATTCATTCGTTGCAAGCGATTCTCATCTAAATTAACTGGAATAAACATGTGACATGCATCACTATGTGTTCATTACATCTACACCACACATTCGTTTAAAGATTTGAATCTGAAATGGTAAAATACATTAATAGATTTTTCTAAACTGATTAAGATCCACCTGTTATTTAATGAAGTGAACATCATAGCTAAAGAGTCTCATAAAGTATCACAAAATTAAACTGAGATATTTTCTTACTAATGTAGATTTAATTTTCAAAATGTCTTCTTCCATTTACCTTTAATGCAGCTGAATTAAAGTTCAGTTGTGGCCCCCAGTAGTCAAAGCGCTGGAAAATTACCATTAAAGTGTTTGAGAGTCTGGCTGAGAGAAGGATCATTAGATTCAGCCAAGAGTAAAAGCTAATGGGTGTGAGCTGTTGGCAGCAGGATCCTGTTTTCTGGTTTCTGTGGTTCTTATTCTCCTTCTCTTACATGGAGGTGGTTAAAAAATGAGCCCAAGCCCTCAGAACCCTGGGCTGGATCTAAATAAGGTGTATTGTTGTACTTTATATTAATATAGAGGTAGAAATCTAGAGGACAGACAAAACTTTAGGGAGTACACCATTCAGGAGTTTTGATACAATTTGGATATAGGAATATAAAAAAGGAAAACAAATTGGGGCACTTGTTTTTGTTGCAGATTTATTTGATATTCAAGCCTTCAGAGGATCACCAGTCCAACATACGAATTTAAAAAGCACATATTAACTGCAAAATAAAAAGCTGTCTTAAAGCAGAAGTGGGCTCTGGCGATTTTGGATTACTTGCAATGGACAAGCAGTAAACACTTGCTATGATAAATGGATCAACAAGCCTATAGGTAAATTGATGGATATGACTGAGATACACTGGAAACAAATTTCAACAATGCTCTTGAGAAAGAACAAAACCATCTCTAAATGTTTATATGTTTTAACAAATTACATACTGCATTTTAAAAGGGGATTTTTCCTATACATATATATTTTCCCAGGTAAACCAAAGGCACAAATTTAGAAATAACTGAAAATACTCCCTCAAGTTGTCTCAAAAAATTAGGATAGACTGTTATGGATCTATGGTTGTTTTAAAACTAATTTTTTTTAAATGAATTATAAACTTTAGTTTGGAACCATTTGAACATTTTGTATTTAAAGAAACAGACCGATAAATATATGCCAGAAACCTTTTGGTTAAGCCTCATATTAGTTACCAACTACAGTGCACTCAGCTACCAGCATTTCTTACATTATTGTTATTGTGATAAACCCATCAAGTTGCCTCTTTTCCAGACTGTATAGGCAAAAAGACAATAGAAAATCTTGTTGTTTGTGGTTGCCCCTAATCTGTGAAGCCCTGTGCCCTGAGTCATATCTACTGTTTACATAAACCCCTTTAGAAGCTAAAGTCTTCCTGCATTTCCTGATATAATCTTTGAAATACACAAAGTAGTTTCAAGCAGCATCATTCCAGAGTTTTATAAAGTTTTTCTAAGTTTCTCCTCAGATCTGATGTTATATGTCCTTTCAGGTCTTGACCCCTGCTCTGCATACATCAGCTTGAACGAACCCTGGAGGAACTCAGACTTCCACGTCAACCAGTCGTCCAGTGTGCCTCTGTGTGACAGCCACATGTCTGGGGAGTGGTACCGTTTCACAGGGATGGCCGGGGATGCGATGCCTACCTTCTGCATCTCTGAGTATTACTGCGGCACCCACGCCCCCATTTGGCTGGACGGCAGTCACCCACAGCTGCACGATGGGATTGTCACACTTCCTGTCTGTGCCAGCTTCAACAACAACTGCTGCCAGTGGAACGCCAGCGTAGATGTGAAGGCCTGTCCTGGAGGATACTTTGTCTACCGCTTGCCCAGGCCCTCTGTCTGCTTCCATGTTTACTGTGGCCGTAAGAGAACATATCAGATGTTGTGCAAAGTCCTTCATTAGGAGGATCTTTTACTTCGCCTGATGTTGTTTATGTCTGTGTTTTGCACAGATTTCTATGATATCTGTGATGAGGTGGATTGCAAAGGTCCCAGATGTCCTGAGCCTGAGTGTCGCTGTGTGCCTGGAACTGTCTTGGGACCTGATGGACAGACATGCCTGGGTGAGACAGACAGGGACAGAGGAAGACTGATAAACCAGGGGACACTGAGGATAGATAAGCAGGAAATGGTTTAGGAAAAACATAAACAAGAAAATCCATCATATTCAATTTAAGATCAACCCCCGCCTCCTGCTTTGACAAACCTCTTATTTTTGGACTAGCTGCTTCTTTCTTTGTTTCATTTAATTGGTCAAACAGTCAGTTTTTTATCACTGAAAAAAATATAAAAAGGCATTCTGAACCAAATTTATTTTCCTTTTTGGTCAACAGTTATTCTTTATTTGTTTAATACATCATTCCTGCAAAACAAACAAACAAAAAAAAAACCTGTATGTTGATTTATTTTTTTAAATGATTTTCATGCTTTGCTACTAAGACAGCTGAGTTTGTTAAATTAAATTTGGATATCATAAACAAAGATCTGAGATGCAACTCTGATCAGAAGTTTAAATCCACTCAAGACAGGCATGAATAGAATAGAATAGAATAGAATAGAATAGAATAGAATAGAATAGAATAGAATGGAATAGAATAGAATAGAAACCCCTATAGTGTCCCACCGTCAGGAAATTTGGGTGTGACGTGACTAAAACAATTGGATAGAATAAAGGTTACAGCTATGCAGATTAAATAATATAAAAAATAACTACATTCAAACAGTCAATTGATACAGCAGAAGAAAAAAACACATCTAAGAAAAAAAATGCTTAATATTGAAATAATAATAAGAAATGTTTAAGTTAAAAAAAATAATAATAACTGCAGAAACACAACTTTTTCTAGAGGTGAAATCAAATTGTGCCAAAGATGTAAAATTGTGTGCTTTTAATTATTCGTTTAAGTCATTGTTTAAGTATAAATGTATAAAAATGTAAATTTATTGTTTTCTAGTAAAGACTCAGCTTTGAAGGATAAAGTTTAGAGAGGTTTCATAACAAAATGATATTTTATATGTTTTCATGTTGAACTGATGTGGCTGGAGGCCATCGTAGGTGGTCCCTCCAGGATATATTACACAGAAAACTACACATTTTGGTTGTGTATGCAGATACTATTCAAGATAATTTGATAAAGTTTCTTCCAAAAAAATTTCTATAACTTGCAACTCCAACAAAATTCAAAAGTGGCTTCATTGTGGACGATGAAGCTGCTGTTTAAGGTTATGATCAGCTTGAATCTTGTTAATTCCTGGGATCACAAACAGGCTTTAAAAAATAGTTATGGAACACATTAAGTAAAAACTTCTGAAATAGACCTAAAAAAGAAACTGTTATAAATCCTTGAACTATGCTGTAAGATTGAGAATTTAAAACAAAAAATTGTGTTTTTTTTCTGCAACTTTCTGCAAGGTATACAACTAAATACCATTGGTTGTGTATCAACCATGATCTTAACCTCTGGGGATTAAATTAACAAGTATTCCAAACTTAAACAAATGGCTATTATTTAAAAAAAGACATAAACATACATGATCTGTTGTCCTTAGAAAACCAATGAGTCAAATGCATTCATGTCTGTAATGAGAGAATCTGACCTGAAACTCTGACATGAACAAAGTTTATTTTGCTGTTCTTTGGGCAGCAAAAGACTGTAGCATCAAAATTTTTATTTCATGATCAGCTATCATATGAGCAGCCCTCATACACTGATACCATTATAATGCAGGGAAAGACTTCCTTTCTATTCTCTTATATCCTTTCCCTGTTTTGTTTCCTGTAAGTATTGCAAATGTCAAAGGATAGGAGAGTACCGTGTTTATTTTTCTAAAGGATAATAGTCTCTAATACTTTTCTAAAAGTACCAAAATGTTTCTAAAGTAATCAAAATTAACAATAATCTAAAAGTGATTTATTTCTATTAGTTTATTTATATCGCACAGGTCTTCACATCCACTTAAACGGTTGAATGAATCAGAATCTTGAATTAAGGACCACAGTATGAATGAGTGTAATGTCCTCTGCTGTCATGCAGAAGGTTTATTCCTCTTTCTGTCTGTGTGGTACCTTTTTGTTGGTGCCATGCCAGCATGCGGGAGCCAATAAACTTACAAACTGCCATTATCACATCAGTCACTCATGAACCCAATCAGACTTTCTTGAAATGATTTTCTCCATCCTCACTCCATTCACTCTCTTTTGCATTCCCACGTTGCTCCTCACTCTTATTTCATCCATCATTATTTCTTTACCGGCCCTCTCAGCATTATAAGCTCCATTTTAAAGTCCATTTATCATTGTCCTCCGGGAAAAATGAAATGTATTGCCTTGAGGTGATAAACTCCACCCATCTGCTGCTCAGTATATTGAAACAAGAGTCGCCTGATGATAGGATCTGACAGTAGTTTCTACTTTTCCTGTAGATGTAAATGAATGTGAGAAGGGCAACGGTGGATGCGCAGAGCTATGTGTAAACACCAAGGGTTCCAGGCGTTGCGAGTGTGGGCGGGGCCGGGTGTTGGATAAGGATGGACTCAACTGCAGAGGTACATGGTATATAGATAATGACACAAGAACCAGCTTTCCATTCTTATCACTTTTCGTTCTCCCTTTCCTGCCCTGTGCAGAGATTGCAGGATGTCACGTCAACAATGGGGGATGCAGCCATGACTGCTTCCAGGTTCTGGACTCCTTTCAGTGCAGCTGTCCCCAAGGACTGAAGTTGGGAGAAGATAAAAGCACATGCCAGGGTGGGTGTCTTTGTTTAAAGCAGGTAGATCTTCAGATGAGTAGACACACGTTTTTATTTACCTCAACAGCTCTTATGGATATAAAGGTGGTTTTAGTGAAATAGTAATCATTATGAAGTGATTTCTTTTTAACTTTATATAAAGAAAATATGTCTTATTGAGCTTCTGGGAATTTAAGGTATCACCATACTGAAAATTGGTTTGCAGAACTTACCATTTTTTTACTCCAATTTACTAGATGAGTTCCTGTAAGTATCAATTCCCAACACTATCACGCTATTTAAATTGCACCCAATAAGTTTGAGGAGGGTACCCAGCAGGGTTATCATTAGTTTGAGTAAAGTACCTATTGCTTTTAAATCGTACTACCGCCCAGAAATATGCTGTAGGTTCCAAGAAATAAAAAATCAAAGGAAAAATAACAAGCAAGGTTAATTATTATTTAAAGAAAGTACCTGATTATTTCTGGATACTTAAGTTATGAAAATTCCTAAAAAGTAGAACATAAGTTCTGGAAAAATAACCAGTATGTTTTTCCAAAAAACCATCTGGCAAAAGTAAATTTGTTATATCATGGAAATACCAGTTAAGTTACATAAAAAGTGTAGGGTAAGTTCCAGAACCAACTAGTAAGCCCAAGAAAAACAAAAAGGCCTTTTAGTACAACTTCCAAGAAAATATTTGAGCAGTTGTTGGAAGATTAAAAGAAGGTTCCAGGAATGTTCCTTCTTAGTTTGACCGAAGAACATGTAAGTATTAGAACTGCAAGTTTTTGGAATGTTCTAGACACAAATCTCCAAGTTTTCTGAAGGATTAGTTTGTATGTTGTGTGTATTTGTATGATTCTGATGCTGGTTTTGAAAACAACGAGGACATGTTCTAATCTCCAGTGCCAGTTCAGTGTGATCCCAGCTCAATTACCGTGTCAGTTCCTAAAGACCTTGTTGGAGGACTAGAGCTGTCTCTGTCCAACTCGTCCTGCAGAGGAGTCTCCAATGGTACCCACATCAACCTGAGTTTCAGTCTCAAGACCTGCGGCACAGTGGTGAAGGTCAGCTGCTTTATTTTATGCTCTAAAAGTAAAGACGAAGAGATAAAAAGGCCAATGACTGAAAACAGCATTTAAGTGAAGTGAGGTTTTTCTCCCAGGTGATAGAGGACAAGATCGTTGGGACCAACCTGGTGACTGGACTCCCTAAAAGCAGCCCCGGCAGCAGTAGGGACTTAATAGTCCGGACCAGCAAGTTACTACTTCCAGTGACATGTGAGTTTCCCAGGGAGTACCAGGTGTCTGATGGGTACCAAGCGGCTGTGCAGGGATCAGCCTTGGAGCTTGAAAGTCACAGTGAGGGGGTGTTTGGGTTCAACTTGGAGCTCTTCAAGAACTCTGAGTTCTCAGAGCCGTACCGCAGCCCGCCTCAGCTCCGCCTGCACGACTGGCTGTTCTTTGGAGTGGAACCAAAGGAAAGAGTAGAAGGCCTCTCTATCCTGGTGGAGAGCTGCTTCGCTACTCCGGGGCCAAAGGCTGAACAGGCGCTGAAATATTACCTCATCAAAGACGGGTGAATATCTTTATTGCTATTTTGATTTCAAAATCCTAATGCAAATGCAAGGGCGTAGGTTTGGTCGAAGTTTTGGTGGGGACCTTACAACTTACTGACCAACCCCCCCCTCCAATAACCTTGGGGGGAGGGGGCTTAATAACCCCCTCCCCCCAACCATAACCATAACTTCATCATACATCTTGTATATACAAGCAGATGCAGTCATACTCAGCAGATCAGTTCAAGAACACTTTACTTTTTCCTTTTCAAAATTCAGCAAACAATACAAGCAAGATAAAAAGAAATATCCTCTGTTTAGATCTACTGATTGTACAACAAACACAGTTGCAGATAACAAAAAAGATTCATAAAATAACAAATAAATCAATAATAAAATAAAAACAAAGAACTTTTTGAATTGTGGGGCTATAATGCAGCCATGGGAAGAGGCTAAACCATTTGGCCTGAAACAGCAACCTTCTATTGGGCAGCTGCTG
>JAUZNJ010029149.1:0-15606 GCA_034780135.1 Jordanella pulchra | reverse complement strand
ATGCACACTTCGTGTTGGGAACCTGTGTTTGTTGACTGACTTTTGACAGGCTTACGAGACAAAAGCTGAAAAAAAAAATTCTCTTCGCGTTTAAAATAACACAAAACCTCGTAAAAAGACCTCCACACAGGACCTTGTTTATTTATGTATGTATTTTTATTTTGATAGCTGCCGATTAAACTGAAAGTTAGAACATTGTCAGTTACATTATATGAGTAGTTTTTACTGAGAAATCGGTCAGAAGCGCGCTCCCGACACAGGGGGAACAGATTTTCACAGGGGAACAGAATTTCTCACAACACCGGCTCGTGACGGCTCCTCCTTCACAAACTGTTTTCCCTATCTAATAATAAGTGTCCTTCCTTCTGCGTCTCTCTATATTTTTTTCATTTGATCCTAATGTGTGCGTGCCCTTGCATCTTTACTTCCATATACCTTTCTTCTTTCCTATATTCCTTTCTTAATTCATACCTTTATTCCCTGATTCATTTATCGATTTCATCGTGAATCCTAAAAACATTTCTTGGTCCTTCCTTCTCTCCTTCCCTCCTTCTTTGAGCTGTAACCAGGTTCCATATTAAAATCCTTTCTCCTATCGTAAAATTTCCCATAAATTCTTAGGGAGTTTTGTATTTTATTTTTACTTTAAAATAATCATAAACAACTAACAAATCAGTAAATTAAAAAAAGAACATTGCAGGTTACTTTGTTTTTCAGTCTTCACTGTGAGCCTCAAAATTTTGATAAACTTTTGTCAAAATTATTCTAATAAACAAACCAGTCTGTTATCAGAAACAATAGATTATATATTATAATAAAATAAAGTTTTGCTAAAACTATAGCTTGCATTTTAATTGTTAACAATATTAGTTACAATAACTGTGTAGACAACACACAGCTGTACATTAAAATGTCACCAGGTGATTATAAATCCATTCAGGCATTCGGTAAATGCATAGAAAAGAAAATCTATGCATAGATATGCAAAATTTCTTCATCTGAATAAACAAAAAAAGCTGAAGCAAACATTTTTAGATCAAAATTAATCAAAGTTCCTTTAATTTAATTTGTTTTGTTCTCTTGAATTAAAGACATTAATTAATTATTTGATTACCAGTATGCCACTGCATTGTACTTATCATACTTTGTTTTCTTATTATGTTTTTTTTTTCCTTTTCAAGCAGCACTTTGAATCGTCTGGCTACTGAAATCTTTCCTTCCCTGACTGCTGTCCATATCTCACTTTATGGCTTTACATTTTGTCACTTTTTGGGAGAAATCAGAAAAAAATCTATTCTTTTCAGAAATATTCTAAACTCTTCTGGGGAACGAATTAAGTTAAAAAATACAAACACACAAAAAAAATCAGTTCTTATCTATTATTATCCATTTTCCATTGGGTTTTTCTTTCTTTGTTTTTTTTCGAAAATAAATTTGATAAATTCCAACTCTAGAATATAAGTAAATCAATTCTTAGAAATTATTGGAGGAAATTAAATTCATAAGGGGTATTAAATCTGTAAAAGCTGCAAGTTGGCAATGTTCGCTGTTACAATAGTTTTGTTCCTTACAAATTGAGCTTAAAAAAGCTTAACGCTGATTTGAGAAGCAGCCGGTGCTGCTGTTGCTGGGTATATTAGGAAACCTAAGCTATACAAGTGTAGGAAAAAAATGTTCACCTTGATGAAAAACCGTTGAATATAATAATCTTACATATCCAAACACATCTGAAAAGTTGAAGAAGTTGAACAGATATAAGACTGAATTGATATTTAACACAGAACATATCTTTTGACAATAAATATAAAATTATCATATTTTCTAGTCATACAAGGAATTTTAGATTTAGGAACTTTTGGACAGATGGATCTAAAACTATATACATTTACATCTGAGGTCTTAAATTCCACTCCTTAAGGTCCATTGTCCTGCACTTTTTTATTGTGTCTCTGCTTCTACACCTGAATCAAATATGGCTGAATTACCTCCTCATTCAAGCTCTATAGAGTCCTGCTAATGATCAGACTATTCAACTCAGGCGGGTTAAAGTAGAGACACATCTAAGGGTACGTTCACACTGCAGCCTAAAGGGACTCAAATTCGATTTTTTTGCCCATATGCAACCTATATCTGATCTTTTCCACTTGGTTATTTGGTCTGATCTTTTCAAATGCGATCAGTGCCTGAATGACCAAGTCGAATTAATCTGACCTTAACATCATTAATGCTCAACAAAGGTCCCTATTCTGCGTCTTGCAACACTGAAGCAGGACAAAACACAACCATGGAAGGAGGATAATGTGGAGAAAGAGCAGTCTTTCTTTTTTCATTTTCTTGAAAAGATTGCATTGTTAATGAGCTTGCTCCAGTTGGAAAAAAAAATAAAAGATTGTTAGATCCAGCTCCAGCACGTCCATACATCCTTACTTCCTTTGACACAGAGCATGCTCGCTACTTGTGACGTCATGGCGTCCTCTATTGCGCTTGCATGACAGTTAAGCTGTATGAATGCAGTTCACACTGGAGATCACATACGAGTTGCATATATATAATCGGAAATGTGAATGACCAAAACAATTAGATTTCACAAAAAAAAAATCTGAATTAAGAATTAAGGCCTGGGGTGTGAACAAGTTAACAGAATAGCGGAGTTTGAAGACTGGAAAATAAGAATCATTTAAAGAGGTAGATAAGAGAATTGCAACAATTGTGTGTTTATCCATGTCGATGTGATTTGTAAATAAATGACCATGACCAACTGTGTGATTTTATCACGTTAATAACCTGGAGTAATGAGATGTTTTCTTCTCTGTGCCTGAGCCAGACAAAAGCTACAACCTGGTTTTATAAAAGCGTTAAAACTTTGCTTCCGACTACAAACGTAGCATTAGCCTTATGTGATTTTCTAAGACCACGTTGTCCAAAACTAACTGTAGACGAACTGATACCATTTGAGTGGTTATACTCTGGAAACAGTTCAGTTAAATCAAAGAAAAAAATGTGAACTGACCGTGTGTAGGAAAGTGAGACTTTTAGCTGCTTCTATTTAGTGATACCAAGTGAGTGAACATCACAGTTACAACAGTAGAATTTAAGTTGCACTTGTGGTTACATGAAACAATTTGACTGTGTTATAAACTGATGTTACTGTGGAGTTTTTTTTTTAATCTCTGGGTACAAAGCTGGTTGTAAGATCTCCAAGCCTTTCAGATCACATTTCTCCCAACTTCCTCCTCTTTACTGAAAAAAGCGCCATTCAAATCCTCATTTTATAGGCTCACATTCAAGCAGAAGAATTCAAATGTCAATTTACTGTTGCTATGTGATGGTTTGCATATAAAAAGATATTAACCTTGAAGAGTAGTTTTTCAATTCAGTTCAGTTCAAATACTGATAACAGCCGCTTGTCGCTAATAGAACCATTTTTATTAACCTTTTTTTAAAAACCTTTACAATTTATCTGCGAATTTGAACAGGATATTAAGAATTTACTAAAAATACAAAAGCAAAATGTATCTGTCATGAGATTTTAATTAGGTATTTAAAACAACTCACTAAAATGTAAAACCAGAGGTTTTATTTATTTATTTATTTTTTTGTTTTGTTTTGTTTATTTTTGTTCGCTTTTTTAAATACCTAATTAAAATCTTATGACGGATACGTTTGGCTTTTATATTTTTAGTAAATTCTCAATATCCTGTTCAAATTCGCAGATAAATTATAAAGGTTTTTAAAAAACGTTTAAAAAAAAAGGTTCTATTAGCGACAAGCGGCTGTTATCACCAATAGAATGGTTGATAACAGCCTGCTAGCAGGCAGATCAGGGACCAACTGAGGCCATTCAATGGGGCTGATAACCACTGATAATTGCCATTCTATAGGATGATAACATCCAAAGCGGGTGAAACCTTCAAATAACACTTGTATTTACACCATGTTTTCAAAGGTATTGGGTCACTTACCATCAGAAAACCTTAAGTAAGATTATTCTTTAAAAGTACATGTTTTATGACAATGATTTCTGAGGAGATTCTCTGCAAGTTTAAGGAGTGTGCTCATGGTAATTTCTTACCAATCTTTAAGAAGCAAATTTGGAAAACCAGGCATTGATTTTGGACAAGAGGACCTAGCTCATATTCTCTACTCTAATTCCTCCCAAAGGGGTTTTGTCAGGTTAAGATAGGGACACTGTAGACACCAGACAAGTTTTCATAGTTAACTCAATGATCTGCATCTTTCTGGGCTGTTGAAAGGACAGGACCATCATAAACTGCTCCAACAAAGGGTTTTAGATTGTCCAAAAAGTCTTGGTATTCTGGAAAGGAGTTCCTTTAACTGAACCTCAGAGTTTGAGCCAAAATTCTAAAGAAGAACCCCAAACTATTATCCCCTCTGCAACAAACAATACTCTTGACAGTTTTATCAGGCACGTGCAATTCCCCTGGGAAATGCTAAATCTAAACCCATGTATTTGATGGCTAGACAGAAAAGCATCCTTATTCAAGAGAGGGTGTCTCTATCATTCTAGTGCAGCCACAGCTTCTGGTACACCACTGGTTTATCTAATGTTTTGCATTGCATTTAGTGATGTAAGGCTTGGATGGAGTTCCTCTGCAATGGATACCAATTCCATGTTAATCTGAAGGCCACATGAAGTTTCAAGGTTTATTGACTTAGCAGAACTTTGGCAATCTCTGTGCATGTTGTGCCTTAGTATCTGCTAACCACGCTCTGTGACTGCACATGGTCTACCACCTTATGCATTTTTGCACTTTTTTTAATTTAAGTCTATTCAAGCGAAAGGTCTGCATACATATTTGCACAACAATCTGGAGATTTGTATTTATATTAAACAAATCCTGGAAAAAAATTGTTCTTTCCAATCCATTCATAATCACTGTCACTTCTTCATATTGGTCTTTCACATAAGAATCAATTTCCTAATGACACAAGGTTGAAAGGATGTGAATACTTTTTGAGTCAGTATATCTGAAGGTGTTTGAAAACGGAAAGTAAATTGTATTTTTTCTGCAACTGGGGGTGTGCACATGCGATTTTATCGCACAACTGCCCACAACATCACCCTCATCATCACCGCCATTATCACATGCAATCGGGCATCCTATCTAAAAGTTGACAGTTGAGCTTTATAGGACATATGCTGCAATCAAGAGAAGCAATAAATGGTATAAATTCCTCTTTGAATATGAGAAGGGGGGGAAGCATGCGCCGTGCCTGTGATGTTTGCTGTGTGTGTGTGTGTGTCGATGGGTGAGAGAATGGGAAAGAGAAAAACACGCTTCTCCACCAGTTACTGGGGCGGGGGAGAGAGGAGGAAGCTGCAAGCTGAGGGGGTCTCTCTCTGTAACGTTAAATCACGTTCACGGCGAAAAAGTGAAGGCCTGAAAATGCAATAGTAATCACATTTTAAAAGAAGCAAAGGAACTAATAATCCCTCCGTTCCCTCGTACGATGAAACGATGCACCCCTGGGGGGTTCGCATCACTGGAATTAATAAGCGAGTGTTGGCAGATGGGTTTTGAAAGATGGACTAATAAGCACCCGGATCCTGGAAATATTAAAACTGTATGACGCTCCACAGATGACATGTCGGGCGATCTGTGGCTGCAGCTCCATGCCTGGATGTAAGGAGGAAAGACCATTCGGTGAGGAGCGCACGTGCGCGCACGCGCAAAACTACATCCCTATGGGAATCTTGTTGGATGTATAACTGAGGTATCTTCTGCCCACCCTTTTATTAATTTAAAGACACGGGCATCATGATTTCATTTGAACGCGAATTCCGATTGACTAGTCGGCATTATACATAACCCGCATAAGACACAAGACAAATATCAATAACCCCGTAGAGGCAGTGACAAAACAAACTGGGTGGTGTAATTGCCAAGCTCCCAGTGGCAAAGAGCTTAGTTGCAGCCATGATTAATTACAAGCAACACATTCTACTAGGCCATTATATGGAGGCATCTTACGGTGATCGTATGAAGCCCCCCGCCCTCCCTTTAACAAAACCCATCATCTCACTAACTGCATGCAAGCGGGAGCGTGGCCTAAATAAATCGTACTGTCTATGTGGTGTCAACACACCTGTCAATCCCGGTCGCGGACAAAAGCTCTAAGCGTTGCATAGTTAGTCTAACGTGAGCCTAGACTCCCTCCAGCACGCAGACATACATACATTTAAACGCGTTCCGCGGTAGAACAATATCATGGAGTCTTACTTGTTCTCACATGCATCCATCAGTAGGTGCACATTTTATCTTCTGTGCCTTTTCTGCGTATCCCCCCCCCCCCCCCCCATCCCCTGTCAACTGAAACTCGGTTGCGATGGGGCGGTGTGAAGTTGCATCCTTACCACAGTCATCGCGGGGAGCCTGGAGTGTCCATGTTTGTTGAAATGAAAGAAGTAAAATCCCTTATACGTCCATTTAGGTGTTAGCCCCCCTTTCCGAAAGTACCCTTTGCGTTGTTTTCTCCCCCCCCCACACGTGAAGAGGGAGGGAAGAGGGGGTGGAGGGCGCAGGCAGGGAGAGACGATCCGCCACCTTACCACACAGACTCCCCCCTCAGTCGGATTGGAAGGTAATGGGTCTTAAAGAAACATTCTCTCAGCATTCTCCGCATCTCTGTGATTTACGCGCGCGCGACACGCGCTCGCCCCACTCGCGCGCGATCATTGGCCAGTCAAACAGCTGATTTAATATACAGCGTGTATATTTATCATTAACTGATACAGGCTGTTTTTTTTTTCTTCAAAACTGCATTGATATTGACATTTTGAAATTGACATTTTTCTTTGGCGCTTGGATTTAGTTCTAGACCTTGTCTAGGCCACATATGCATCATAATAATTATACTTAGCTGTAGTTATACCAGTAAGTGAATCTCTTTAAAAAGTTTGCTTTTGTGAAATTTCAGCACCATTTCAGAATTTTTCTATATTCTCAGAAATCCACCTTCTAGTTAAATCTAATAAGCCTGTCTCTGCTGAATATTTACATACTCCCCCAGCAGGCTACTGGCACCACCATGTTTTAATGTGCAAATGCTGTGCCCATTGAACATTTTCTGTATCTCAGTGATTTGTGAACTATAAGCCTACTGTCATTCATTCGCTGGTTGGCCTGTTGAACACCTGGCTAAGGATACTGGAGGCACATTTATCACTTGACCCTGGATGAAATTGATTTGACATTTTTTTATTTTTTGTTCTCAGTTCAAGTGTGTCTGCGGGTGTTTTTTATTATTATTTTGTTAGAAAATAGAACTCCAAATGTTTCTTTTCAAGGTTATAAGAAGAAAATACAAACCATAAATGTCAGCATTGATTTGACAGAAAACAAATGCAAGGTACAACTATAGGGAACTCTTGCATTAACAGCAACCTGTCCAACCAACTCCAGTGGAAGCCCTCCCTCAGATGGTTCTATAACTATTGTGAAGAATTCCTGAATAATTTTCATACGAAAAATAAATTCAGCTTTTTAAATTCTAAATAAAAAATATTTTGATTTGTTCAACATTTATGCTTTTGTTTGATAAAAATGATTTTCAATGCTGTAATATTCTGTGAAACAGCTTCCAGCTCAAAACTGTTGTCTGATATGGACCATGATGACTTTGTAATGATACTTTCAGCTCATGAGATGAAATAAAATCCATAAATGGATTATGAGAACAAGATAGCATACAACTTTACCATTAATAATTCATGATTCCCTTTTTTTCTTTTCATAAATAAAAATATCTCAAAGAATTTGCTTTTGCACATTTTCTATTGCTGACTTGACATATTAAACAAACCCTCAATTATTAGCAGTTACATATGCAGTGTATTTTGAGGAATATGACGAAATGTGCTTAAGGTTTATTAAAAATGAAAAATACAACTTCTACCTTTCCCACTTTCTATTGTAGGATATGAACTCTTATATACACTCTGCTCAGGGTTGCATGGCTTTCTAATGTTTAACGCTGGACGCATCCCAGAAACAATTCAATTGTTGCAAGAATGTAACGAAATGTAAATGTGGGTAGTTCTAGCCATATTTAAAATGCAAAGCCTTACTTCAAATATAATGAATTCACCAGCCCATACATTCAGTGTATTCACACTGTTATAAATATGCATGCTGATATAGATATCACATTTGCACATTGATCAGTAAGTCTCACCGGGTGTGTGTGTTTGAATGTGTATGTGTGTGGTTCAGTAAACATAAGGTGGTGCGGTCTTTAAGAGAGAGAGAGGAGGAGAGATGGAGCCTGGGAAGGGGTGATGTAATGTGTTCTCAGACAATGATGTCATCGACTGAGACACAGTGAGGATTTAAAGTGACAAAGGCTTTTTTTTTTCAGAAGCTCCATGTAATTCTGCGTCGGATCTCCTCTGAGAGCTGCACCCTAGAGCACATGTGGGACCCTTAATACATTACTAGCTTGAAGGGTTGAAACAGAAATTCAGTGCTTGTTTGTCTGTTTGTTTTAAGCATTATGAGCCACGATTTTTCACACAGCCTCTTTATTATGATTATTATTATTATATCAGGACATCTGAGACACAAAAACAGAAAATGATTTCACAGTGAAAAAACAGGATTATGTTGCCAACAAAAGCAGACATCTGTATATACTGTATATATTTATATATGCATATTAAATGGATACTAGGAATGGAAGTGTTAGCATTTAAATAAGATACTGTATAGTTGCAAGAAAAGACAAGTTCATTTGAATAAATCAATAAATAACTATTTTGGAGGAAAATTTAAACCAATGTCCTCCTATATATTCTTTATATTGAAAACATTCAAGTTTATAATTATTTTAAATTCTTCTGCTGTTAAACATATGTTCCCATCTGACCAGTTAGGCCCATCTGCTTCAGTCAGAAAAACCCTTCTATTATTGCCCAATGGGCATTTACAGCGCCTTGCAAACATTCTCACAACTCTTGAACTTTTCCTTATTATTTTGCCCCACAACTTCAAGCTACAGTGTTTTAATGGAATTTCACATGGAGACCAAAACTAATTAATCCAACACTGTGTACTAAAAGGGAGCATGGTTTTCAGATTGTCTGAAAAATATATGCTTTTTTTTCCCATTTAGCAAAATATGCTTAAACTCTGTCAGATTGGATGAGAAGCATCAGCCAAGAACAATTTTTATGTGTTAGCAAACATCCTTGTAGGATTGACTGGATTATTCTAAGACATCACCATCACAGTCTTTCACAGCCTCTAATGGATTCTCGTCCTTCTCCACTAAAACATTCCCACAGTATGATGCTGCCATCACCATCTTTTCCCTGTTGATGGTCTGTTCAGGGATCTGCACATTGTTGGTTTTATGCCACTTATAGTGTTTTACAGAGGCAAAGAAGTTCAGTTTTGGTCTTGTTTGACAAAAACATATTCTTACTTACATTCGCTGCCTTCCACGCTTGTGATGAATTGGAAGTAAAACTGGTTATGACCATCTTTAAATAATGCCTCTCTTTTCAACATTCTTTCATAAAAATAAAAAGAATAAAAACAGATTTGTTGCTTGAGAAGTTTTCCAGTGAACAGATTTTTATGTCTTAGCTGTGGATCTCTGCAGGTTTCCCAGAGGTAAGCTTTTTCCTACACTTTTCTGTTTACTGATTGACTCCCACATGTGGAGCGAGGCTCCCAAAGTTGTTGGTTCAACAGGGGTATTAGAGTAAAGGGGATTAAATACAAATCGGTGTGATATCTTCCAGAGTTTATATAAAATTACATTTATGGACTCTTTTGTTTCGGTCAATCACATGAAATCTGACTAAAACACAATAATATGAGAAGAAGTTCAAGCACTTGTCTTGAAATTCCCACCCAAATTACTGCCACTTTTTTTTTCATCTACAAACTTGTCCTTATTACCGTCACTCTTGGCTTTCCAAAGGATGCACTCCGAGTTATTCTTCCACCTTCAAACACACTGTTTGAAACACAGATGGGGTGTCTGTCTGCTCCATCTTCCTCATCTGTCTTGTTCTCCTTACTTCCACCAGAACATGTCTTTATTTCTTCAGACCTCTCGTGATTTATGTTCAGGTCTTCAGACTCTTTCATGTCGCAATGTTTCTCTTTTGTCTTGATTTGTCCATGTACTGTCTCATGAACACACGCTCCAGCCACAGTTTCTAAGGCCTCACCTTCTTGCCCTGACTTGTCTGATTGGCCTTGTTCTTTTAGACAACATCCTTTATCCACCAAAATGTTGCCTTGCATTTCATTTGTTAACTTCAGGGATTTGTTCTCAACCATTGTACCACTTTCATCCAAAAGCAAAGGTTTACAGGAATCATTGCTCTCTCGTTTTGATGACGTCCCAGCATTACTAGATTTCACTGCTTCTTCAATTACCAACGCTTCTTCTTCTTCTTGTCTTGATAATGTTTGGTCATCACTCTTTATATCTGAGTCGGAAATGCTGATATCACATGCAATCTTATAGAAGAGCGAATGGTTTTCTTTCATTTTCTGCAGGCTTTTACTCACTGTCAATGACATTCCATTGAGGTCAGTAGCATCCTCAGAGCAACCTGGCTGGTCGGCAGTATCCTCATTTTCCTCGATAGACAGAGGCTCTAAAGGAGGAATCTTTAAAGGTATAAATCCTTGCCACTGGTTTGTGGAAAGGAACCATTTACTCCTCAAGTGGGAGGGTTTAATTTGATCGTCTTTATCTTCTGCAGTGTGTTCTTCTGGCCTGTTCTGCTCTTCAGTGTGGTAATCCAAAGATGCTTTGCCTCCATCTTGTTGGTAGAGGGTCATGGATGAAATATGACGTGAAGAAAGTGATTGTTTTTTAATGTTGGCAACCCCTGCTCTCTCATTCTGCTGTGATCTCTTTGCAGACTGGAACTGACTTTTTGATATGTTAACATATGCTTCATCGCAACCAAGAGCATTGGGAAAATCTACTGATGTATTGAAGTTATTCAGACAGCCATCATTACCTGGAGATTGGAAAGATGGAAGAATTAACTAGTTATCCAGTATTTATCTATTTATTTAGGTTTTCCTGATATAAGTGCGAGTACCTAGTTTCAACCTTTGCTCTTTAGTTGTGTCACAAGGAACCTGGCGAACTTTCTTCTTCTCTTCCTTGATTGGACACTGATTGTTGATTGTAGCATTTTCTCTGGCTACGCTAAGAGATGAACAACAAATGATTTGTTGATTCTGTGTAGGGTCTGTTTATAAATATCTAATTTTATCTCAAAGAAACAAACCTACCTTCTGAACACTCTTTCTCGTATTCGTTCCACTCGTCGGAGCTTAGCCTCTCGCTGCTCAGAGCTCAGACTAGGATTCGGGTCAGAGGCTAAAGACTCTTCAACAACCTGTTTGGAAATAATTTACATTTTTAAAATATATTGAAGTAGTTATAGCTAAAATGTCAAATATATTTTGCTAATGACTAATAAAACTGTAACTGGTGAAGAAAGGGGATTTTAACATGGGTTTCTGAAAAATGGTCATATTTGAATGCATATGTTAGTATAAGAACAGATATATGTTAGTATAAAACAGAGGAAATGCATCTCTTATAAAAGCCTTCTGGTGTGATCATTGGTAATGCTTTTATTCTGTTTGATCAGGTGAAGCCAAAAAATATATTTATAGGAAAAAAAGGTTGCTCTACCAAAACCCTTTTTACATCACAAAAGTACCAAATGTTAAGAAAATGCAATATTCGGTCGCCTCGATTTAAAATCACCAGCAACCTTTGTAAATTTATGATAACTGTCTTTGATAATCTATTATGTTACATATTTTACAGCAAGAGCTTCTACGAATTCATGCATCGTTTGCCTTAAAATGCATGTATGTCCTGTTTGTCTCCAGACTTCTATGTCCAGGTTGTCTCACCCACCAACAGCCTGAAGTAAGCATTAACCCCCTGTGATCCAGTGAAAAATTGTTAAAGAAGGATCCACCTTTCCTTACCCTATAACTTGAGCCTTCATGTCCACTTCCTGACTCTGTTGGTTCTTGAACTTCACGTCTTGAGGCCTCGGTTCCTTCACTATTGCTCACTTCTAAAAGTGTCTCCATTTTAGGGGCCCTGGATGCAGATTGATGGTGTCTGCCTGTCCCTTTTACAGGAGGATCCTGATGCAGCTCAGTGATCGTTTGGTTTGATTCAGTGACATCCATAGGCAGCCGCCTGGCAGGTTTGCTGAGTATTTTTTTGCCTGGTTCAGCCGGTCGTTGCTGCGTTTCTGGCAGAATTTGTTCAGGCAGCGGAGTGTTGAGCTCAGCTGGAGGATCCTCAACAGAAACTCTTCTGGCCACAAGCGAAGAGGGCAGCACAGCTGTGACAACTCTTGTCACCCTCAAGGGAAAGGGGGCCTGACAAATTAAAGCTAAATCATGAAATGTACAACACATAATACCAAATTTCTTGTTGCTTTTGTCTGGTAAAAACACATATTTTGGCTCCAACCTCTTCTTTTATCTCCGAACTTTGATTCTGTACTTCTTGTGCGGCCAGCGGAGGTTTCCTCTTACTAGCCAATCTCTCTTGATTTCTCTTCATTCGTTCGATCTGCTCTGCCTCGCTCATCTTTATTTTCATCCTCTAACATATAGAACAGAAGCTGTTTAAAATGTGAGTGATTTATAATCTCTTTTTTTTTCAGAAACATGCATTTGCTGATTGAGTATAGAATCTTTAAAGGCTATTTAAAACATGTTTAAACTGAATTGCTTCTTGCTTGCTTTAGCAAATATATGACTGCAAGAGATGTGTATGCCTTCCATATATAAAGGGTGGGGTGCTGGGTAACTGAACTGTAACACAGCAGCAATGAGACACGAGTCTCTGCTGCCCTCTGTTGTCTAGCGCAGACATTGCAACATGCCCTAATTGCAATAAAAATGGGAGAACCAAAGAATTGAAATTTGGCTGTGATTGCAATAAAAAAACTGTTTTTACTGCTTCTATATTTAGAGTGTCCTGACCCACTTCACAGTCTAACATGGCAGAAATTGAGAAGAATCAAACCTTTGTTGGTTGGTTGACTATGTCTGATGATATCCACTTTGAACCAGATTGAGATTCTAAAGATAAAGTGGAAATAGTAAACATTGGATAGTAAGAGAAGGTGGGTATGATGACAGAAGAAAAATTAAACTGAAAATATAAGAATATATAGCAGAACAACCCCAGACCCCCACAATGAACAGTTTAAGGTTTTGCCATGAAAAACTCATCAAAACTGTTATTGATAGATAACAGTACATAGCAGGTTTTGAAATGTTATGTTTTCTGGTGGCATAGATTGTGTTTGCTCCAACCAGTTGCATCTCTCTGCCCTTTCACATTGAGGAGGTCAGGCTGGCAGTTCCCTTGTCTGTCAATAGGATCAGCAGAATGCTCATAGATTCCCTAAAACATAAAAACAAAGTTAAAGCACTGCTAAATCTGGGTATACGACTTTTTAAATAAATAACGACAAAAACTTCCACCTCATATAGGCACTCTGGCCAAACATGGCTAACATCCTGACTTTGGTGGCTCTCCTGGAGCTCCAGGGGTAACGGTGGGCGGACTGGTGGCTCTTGTTCAAAATCCTGCAAACATTCATTATGTTCTAATGAGGCAAACTATTATGTAACATTCCCTGTATAAATACTTGAGTCCTAAAACTGACTCCTGCTTTTTGCATCTTCCGTTGTTCTGCAAAGCGGCTTTGAGAAAACAGCCGACAAATCTATTGTTTTTCCGTTTTTTTTTAACACACCATACATGGGCTTCACCTGACAGAGCTAAGAGCAATGCTTTTCAATGTAGAGGTTGCAATCATTGAATTGTTTAAAATTAAAAGGAAACTAGGAGATGTAAGAGACTATTTAAGGGAAAACAAATTTCTATGACATCAGGTTTAGTCTGGCTGCTGGAAAACTAGAAAGAACACATTTCTTAGAAAAGATAATAGGAGGGCGAAACAAAATGCAAAACAGTTTTTCTGTTTTGTCTTTTTTAGCTTCCAAATTCTGTTGGATATTACTAGATTTAGAAATGCTTTCAAAAATTCCTAATTATCAGTTATTTTATTAACTATATTCTGTGAAATATACACACAGAAAGTGCTTTTTTTAAGTAGTGCTACCCAAATACACCGTGGATTTCACTCACAAACGACAGAAATGTCAACATAACTTGATAACCACTTTGCATGAAAACACGGTAAATAGAGCTTCTTGTAATATATAGAATTATTGACTGTTCATGGCAGGACGGCTGTAAAAAATATTTTTAGTAGTGTTCTTCTATCTTATATTAAATTCCTTATACTGAAATCAGACCTGAATACATTCACATTTTTATTGGGAGGTCAAGGCTTTAGAAAACAAAGATCAACCACCAAATGCTCATCAGTATTCTGTTATTGTAATACAACTTAAGATGCCCTTTTGTCATTCAAAAGCTGTATTCATAATTTTGAGTTAAGAGTTTAGAAAACATCTGTGAACTTCATCATTTTTGTCAAGCTGACCAGTTTAACAATATCTACTCAAAGTTTTTTCCTTTATTGTTTTTTAAATCTTGTTTTGATCAGAAGCAGACCATAAACATCATTGGTTACTGTTGGAGAGAGGTTACCATGCAGCATTACCATTGGTGGTCCGATCTGAAGCCCCTCTGTGGGAGAAGCCGAGGATCCAGGTGGCAAAAGCTGGAACACTGCAGACAGAAAAAGTGTCATCCAAAACACTTTATCCTTTCAGGAGCATGATAGGATCCCTCCCTAAAATTCAACTTTTTTGGTCTAAAGTGGTTGCATTAGACAGATACTGGGATCTCGGATGTCATAAATAAAAATCTCTGCAATCTAACAAACTCCTATTTTGCTATTGCTATTGTTTAACATCATAATTCAGAACATTTCTGAGAATATAAGTCAACGTAGATTAAATGATTTAATTCTAACTGTTTAGATTGATATAAAACACATGTGGTAGTTGGCAGGCACTCATCCTAGAAATGAATATCTCCTATTGATGAGCGATTTAAACAGCTGCTTCTCAAAAACATAACTTCTAGGATATTTAAAAGCAATAGTTAAATGCACAAGTTTACTCTCTGATCCAATATAACATAACATTCAGCCTCAATTAAATTTACATTAACACGCATCTACCTTTGGTCCCTTAGAAAGCTACAGCTTAACCACTGCAATCAACAGGCTTGTGGCAAGTTGCTTCTCACATATTAAACCACGCCTCCGAACAGTAGTGATAGAGTTCACCTAAATTTGTTTTAGTTGAGGTGAGGAGTTTTGGAAGGCCATTCTAACATCTAAAATTTCTTTATCTAACAACTTTGTTTCTTAATTGGGATCCTAATTAATCCTTAATTGATTTTGGTTGCTTTGTCCCCAAATTTAACAGTGTGTCTACTGATTGAAAAAAGTTGAAGACCTTTATTATTATTTCTCTCTCCAGCCTGCACTCCCTCAAGCTCAAGGTGTTGGGATCTGGAGTTTTTGTGTTTCCACCTTCCTCCAGCAGAGCGCGCCGTGGGTCTCCTGGGCTGGAGCCCTCA
>JAUZNJ010029148.1:0-15607 GCA_034780135.1 Jordanella pulchra | reverse complement strand
GAGGGGTCAGACAAAGTGCAGCCCGAAGACCCCAATGATGAATATTAACTTTGGACCACGTGTTCCCTCGCCCGGACACGGGTAACCGGGGCCCCACTCTGGAGCCAGGCCTGGAGGGGGGGGCACGACGGCGAGCGTCTGGTGGCCGGGCTTTTACCCACGGAGCCCGGCCGGGCATAGCCCGAAGAGGAAAGATGGGTCCCCCCTCCCATGGGCCCACCACCTGTGGGAGGGGCCAACGAGGTCGGGTGCAATGTGTGCTGGGTGGCGGCCGAAGGAGGGGCCCTCGCGGTTCGATCCCCGGTTGCGGAAGCTAGCTCTTGGGACGTGGAAAATGACAAAAATATATCTCATTTTTTGAGTTGCAAAGTAATATACATTAAAAAGCTTAAGGAATGGGAGTATTTGTAAATGAATTAATACTCCACAAATACAGTATTTCTCCTACTCACTGATATTCAACCTGCATTAGCACAGGTTAGCAGCCCATGGCTAACCTGATTTGTACTTACCAGACTCTCTCCAAAGGCCTCTATGGGAAGGCCAGCCTCTCTCAGGACCTTCTCTGTTAGAGGCTCTGGCTCTCCACTCAAGTTCACACCACGTGGAGATCTTTGCATGTCAGATTTCGGGGAGTTCTCTGTTGATGTGGTCTGGATGGTTTCCACCGGTCGATCTCTCCGCTGAAGGGCTGGCAGGGGCCTCTCATCATAAGGCACATTGGTAATCTGTCCGCAGAACCTCAGAACATCAGTATTTCCACTAAAATATTATTCAGGAGTTCGTTACATTTCTCTTAATTAATCACTATTCTGTCTCAACGCTTAAAAAGAACAGATGTAACCCGCTTTACGTGGCATTTAAACACCAGAGAGATTCTGTATCACTCAGCATCTGTATAACAATGGCTGTTTTCCGTCCTCGATACAAACCACAACTCTAGCCAGGAAGTTCTGCGTTTTGTGCCTCTGAGCCAACTGGCACCCCACTGCTTAACACAAGCCTCAAAGCACTGCCTTGAGACCAGGTTGGCAGCCGCCAGAGTCAGCCAACTGTTGCACGCTTTTAATTAAATAGTGAAACCCAACCTGCAGCAGGTCTGGGCTTAGTAGGTGGTGAGCAAAGCGTAAAGGCTCCTGATGGTCATAATCCCCCTGTGTGCTCTGGGTTCAAACACTGCTCAGGTTTAGTTGGGAGACATGTTCCAAGGGTGCTTCCTAGCTTTACAGGAATGTGTGTAATAAAAAAAAACAAACTACTGGGTTATTCTAAAGAAAAACAGCAATCCTCTAGGGAGTATTTTCAGAAGAGTTGGAGAAGAGTTATTTTTCGGTGATGGCTTGTTAGAAGCTGTGTATTTGATGAAGAGGTTGCTTACATTAACGTTATGAACAGTGGCAAGAGTTAGAGACGTGTCAGGCTGGCTGATAGCTTTAAACACTGCAGTCTGAGAGGCTGATTGTTGGTCCTGATGGCTGTTTGACTTCTTCCCTTTCTTAGAGTCGTCTGCGGACAATGAAGGCTTGGTGGAGGTGGAACCATCAGCAGGAGACGGCAGAAGAGGTGGAGGACCCTGGGCTGAGGACAGGTCTGTTACTCTGGTGATCTAATGACGACAGAGAAAGAATGAAAAGATGGAAAAATGTATGGGAACATTTTAAGATTGTTCTTGACTCAAAACACTGTACGTTTACATCACAGTCTACTGCTTCTGAGTGTGAACAATTCAATCCAAAAAGACTTTAAAAGTATGAATAAGTGCTTAGGATTGACCATTGACATGTCCAGCAGGTTGTGAACTTCCAGCTGTTGGTAAACGCTCTTCTTGTACTCATCCATCAGCTCCTTCTTCTTCTTGGCCAGGTCATAGTCCTCTTTTTCGATTGCACATTTCTTCTCCACGTCATAACGAGCCAAACGTTCTCCAACCTGAGAGAGACCGAAAAAACAAAGTGACATTTAACCCTATTTTCAGAATCTTTGTAAGGCCAATTAAAAGAGCTTTGGTTTTGTTGCGCTACTAAAGGTTTAAAACAGCCGTGCTATTAAAACTTATTTCATCCTAGTTTTAAAAATCACTTCAATTAATCAACAGAAAAAGTAACAGGGTGACAGCTAGCAGAAGGAAGACTCCTTTCATTTTTTCTTGTTTATAAGAAACAAGAATTTGGCTGTTTAGAAATATTAAAAGCTACAATAAAATATTAACATAATAGAGATATAACTAAACTATAGGAGCCCCACCTATTATTCATTATAAGGGAATGTTGTCCTCATATAAGAGCAGCTTGTCAGTTGCAGTCTGGCTACCTTAGCAGATAGGTTGACTAACTGACCAGCTGATATCATCGTGTTATTCTATAAACATTAGAGCAACTAAAATGAATTCTACTCTGAATTATGTTCAAAGCTATTAAGAATGTTGCTGAAGTCTAATAAATCGTTTTAAAAGCCACAAATAAAACCATAAAAATCAAGGTTATATTCTTTCAGCAGCACTACCACGGCTGTTTCTTTTTAATCTCAAATGCATGTTTTATAGATTTATACAGCAATGCTCTCCTAAAAATTGAACCATCGTTCCTGCTTACTATTAACTTCTCAGAAAGTGAAACTAAAAGATGCACTGTGCATCGCTCTCTTCTCACTACAACTTTTATTATACAGTATGTCATTCATTCTGGATCTTTAACTAAAGTGTAATAAATCATTAGATTGTCAGTCATCTGACTTCTAACTTGTCTGACTGCCTGCATTTTATTAACGACCTTTTATGAATATTTATTAAGAGGAATGAACAAAGTTAACATGTATTGTCCAAAGAAAAGATTTACATGTTAAGTTTATCTTGACACTGCAAAATTGGTTCCAAAAAAATCGAAACGAGCCAGAAATTAAAACCCTGAGTCTTACAAGGTGGAAACTTACAACACCTCTAAATATGCTGAACAGGAACGTTCTGAATAGGGAGGAGCCTTTAAGCTGGATAGAGTTACTAACTCAGTTCTAGCCAATACAGTCTTCATGTGTCAACGTTCAAGCTAAAGAACAATGAGAAAAAGTTTTCAATGTTCTAAATGTGTTGGATGAGAAAGTTCAGCATTTAAGAGTTCTGACATTCCTGAATTCCTGAAAGACACTTATAAACTCTGATTATTTTATCATTAGTTTATTATTTTTAAATAAAAATATACATTAGAGGACAGGGAAGACCAGTTTTCAGTGTTTTGGGGATATACTGTCACTATGTATCCGATGGATGCCTCCATCTCATCAGGGTGTGAAGCAGGGATTTTCTGCATGACTAACTTGTGTCCACAATGCTAACATCCCATGCTAACAAGCTACAAGCATTTGTGACACTGCATGTTATCTGATTACGGTGGCTTTCAGCAGAGGAGGTAGAGAGACACTGAGCAGGTATCCTGACAGCAGCTGCTGAACTTGTTAAGAATTCATGGTCTGCATGGTAACACTGGACACAAAGAAGGTCTGTGCCAGGAATCTGAGCAATGTTTAACAGCTTTTGTTACAAACGGTGACAAAACTGCACAAGACACCTGTAAAAAAAACAAATGAGATTTTCAGAGGATAAAACATGATGAGCTGATATGAAAAGGTAATCTGGATTATAATGATTTATTTATTAGTCTAAAATATGTTGCAACATGTTTAATGTAATATGATTTTAGCGTTGCCAACTCCACTTCCACCGTTGTGTCCCTAAATTGCACGTTAACGGGTTTTAATGCGAAACGTGTCACAATTCTTTTTTAACCGCGCCCCTTGTGGCCTCGACTGACACTTGGGCTAAGCGTTTATCTGTGGTGATACTTAGCAATCGAGCTGCTATGCTAAATAGAGTGTTTTAAGTGTATTAAACTTGTACCATACTGTAAACTATTATTAAACTATTATTTATTGTAGTTGTAAAATCTAGTCGCGCCATTTCTCTCAGTGCTCTAATTTTGCATACTTGTAACCTGCACACTGGGACCCCTACTGTACATGCATGTTATTAAGCGCACACTTCATAAAGGCGTGTAGTGTGGGTAGTGGGACAGGGCCTATAAGTCTGTTGTTGGTCCAAAAACTTAAAGTTGAATGCCGAAAAAAATAGTTTTTTTTATTATATAAAAAACTCCTCAAACTGTAAGGAGAACAGATTAACGCTCTGCTACCCCTCCCCATCCTGTTGCTGTGCACTGCCTGTGAGCTGGCTTAAAAACAAAGAAAAAAAAAACAAAAAAAAAAAAACTAAACTTTCCTACAGGTTTCCATCACAACAAGAAACTTGATACTTAATGTCTTTAATTTTATATTTATAAGAATCAAGACAACAATAACTGAAAGTCCTAATTAATCATTATAAATTCCCAATAATATTCTACTTTAGCAGCAGTGAAAATAACTGCTCAAGTTCTGGTTTGAATAAAATTGATTCAATTGTACTCTGCCAAGTACTGCTATAATATTTTCACTTTTGATTTTCATACAGTCATTTAGTTACCTATGCCAACAATGCTGTATTATAAATCCTATTCTCATTTAATGGGACGAAAACATAAAATGTTCTTTAGGCCTTTGGGATTTACCTTCTGAAGGTCTGCAATGGCTTGTTTCAACTTCTTAGCCTCCTGAAAGTTCTCCTGCCGGACAACGTCCTGCTTCTTCTGGTCCAAGAGACGAATGATGTGAGCGACCTCAGGGTCCTGGTACATGTCGAAGGCCAAGTCATCAAATTGGGAGATAGATGTACATTTGCTGGATGAAAGAAGGCGTGAAGTCAGTCAATTAAAGTAGGATTTCAGTTTACGTTTGTTTTCATGATCTATTCAATTTTTACTAGTTCTTTAGTAAAAAAAAAAAAAGTTTAAAAATGATTGATATTAGTTAATAAATAGTATTAGAAGTAAGTAAAAACATGCTCATGACTCCCCCCTTGATATTTCTCTTGAATCGAGGATTAAGACCTTAAAATGTAACATATCTATACATGCAAGAATGTGTGTTTTTTTTCCTTGCAATGAAAACCACCTGTGTTGTCCTCAAACATATGTGACCCTGAATGTCTTACAGATTATCTTTCAGACAAAATGGCTTTGCTTAACTGTTATTGTCAGACAAAGACAATAAAGTTCAATGGCCTCACCCCACGAAAGTCGTGTCCAAGGCAGCTTCCTGCTGAGTATTGTTGAGGTACTGTTCAATCAGCTGGTCTCCGCATGGCTGGGGGTAAACAGATGGACAAGATACACATCTGGATTTGCTGAACAGATCTGTAAACCTCTACCAGATAGGAGCTTTAATACAGCAATGTCTGGAACTGAAGAAAATCAGAATCTAAAAAAGGTGTACATCCCATAGTAACACACAAAGGCTCCTACTGGCTTTCAATCATTCTCTTCACTCCAAAGTGAAATGCATTTTACTGGGACTTTAACAGATATATGAACACGTCGTACTGCATTTGAAATAGAATAAAATAAATTGATTAAAATAAACTAAAATTACAGATATCTCTTCTGAAATCTGGAACTCAAGTGTGCAGAGTTTTTGTCTTTTTTTTTAGCAGGTTTAAAAGTCAGCTGACAAAGACAACTTTTACATGTTTTATGGTAACGCAATTCTTTTATATTTAATTTTAGTTATTTTCATTACTTTGTTAATTTTATTCGTAGTACTTTGAGGTGGGCTACCAATGTGAAGAGCACACTAAATTGCATTAAATATATTGCCATTATTAATTTTTGAACAGTTCTTATGGTTATCACCTCCCACTTATCTTTGTTTTACGGCTTTTCTTACAACTGTCAGTATAACACGCAATCCCCTCATTTTAATAAGGTGGAACCAAACTGATTTGCACAGCTTAACAGTTTTGCAGCAGTCTTTCTAGTTTTTATGTAACATGTCATCTTATTCATCTTACTGTACAACCACTAAAAAATATTACATGCAAGTTCTTGTCCTCCCTTTTTTGGAATCTTTAAGATATCAGGACTATAGAGTCTATCTGTGTGTAATATAGTTGTTCTGTTAAGGCCTCAGAGGTTAAATAGAGATCCCAAAAAAACAAGAATAAAGTAGCTGAGATGATAAATCCAGGGTTAAGTGATCAAATTTCCAACTAAACTCTGGGCATCTCACAGGAATAACATTCAATCAGTGATCTAACAAGGCATGGTAATGCACCTGCTGGTAAACTGACTTGGTGTAGAGGGGAAAAATAAAAGCATGAATGATGGAAAACCTATTTTATATTGGAAGAGTGGCAAGAAGATAGCATTCAGAGGAAGAAAAAAAAGGAAGGCTGTGGAAAAAGCTGCACTCAGAGATGGTTTAAGTCATATTTGTCAAACTCACTCATTTGGGCCAAATTCGCCCCACAGTGTAATGATATTTGGCCTGCTAAATATTTCCAAGTATCTGTTAGTGCTGGCTCACCAGCAGCCAATGCCAATACAGTTAATGTTACAAGCTCTAGATGCTCTCTTGGCGCACTGGCATGTCAGTCAGCACCAACCCCTCCCCAGAAAGATTTTACATCTTTACATGTGTGAATCTAATTAAATCACACAGTGATGACTTAAACCTGCAACTGCACTTAAAACAGTCATGCAAAGAACTGACGTATTTCCCTGAATGGACGTATAGATTCCAACTCAACCGTTAGTCAACCCAGCAAGGTTTGGCAAGTCTGCTCAGGGTTCTGCTCTTGCTCCGAAAGCGAATCAACACACAAACCAAAAAACAGTATTTGCTGAATGGTTTGAGGAACCTCCACACAAAAGCTGCTTTCATGTCAAAAAAATGGAAATCTGGTAAAGAAGCACTTCCTGCTGGCTAGAAAAAAAATGGCTGAAATGAGAACTTTCTGTTCTTCAAGTTAACGAATTTCATGATATCAAGTTGATCATTAAACACAGAGTGTGAGCAAGTGTAGTCGAAGCTCTACTCGACCACAAGTTTTTAAAGGTTGCTGTTTTGCATTTTATCAAAAAAAGAGGAGGTTTTCATTTCTCTGCACGAAAGAGCTCAACGCCATTAACAGGCGGAAAAAAACATTTATTTTTTATGCAAACAAACAGGCGTTTCAATCAAATTTAGATCAGGATCATTAGTTATTTATTCTACCTGTGATTTCTATGATGATAAAAAGCTAACAGGAAAAACAGGGAGGGGCAATTTTAGGACCCTGAATTCACTGATTCTGCATTAGTTTAAGCTCTACTAATAAATGAAGGTCTGTACTTTAAGACAAGGTGGCGATGAGATGTTTCTAATTAAATTAATTGGGTTAACCGAGAACTATATAAACCTTGTTGGAAATATTTACACCACCATTTCCATTTCCAGAATAAACATGAAGCAGATCCAGACCGACCTCTGGCCAACACTCCAGGCAAGAACATTGCTGTGATGCAGGAGCTCAGTGGGATTAAAGGAGCAACAATGCACGGCTTGTTCACCGGGATCTGTGCGAGGTGGCTACACGCTTTCCACGCCATTCTGTGTGTTGATGCGCGTACGTGTGAGCGTGTGTTATAAGGCAGCCTGGTTCCTCCAGGAGCCGTCCATCTGCAGCCCTATCTGGTTACACCCACCAACTGAAGGCTCCCTGTTTGATTACATGGTGCCCTCTCTTTGTGTCTCATTACTACACAGACGACACATATCAACTACTCAGGTAAACACGTGTATAAATAAATTTGGACACTTGGTCTGAGCCTTGACTAGAGAATAATACGTAAAAATAGTTATAAAACGGAGCTAAAAACTTGAAATTGTCGGCTTAATTTGCAATATGTTGTGGAAGCTTTAATTTTGTCAACCTCATTTCTGTATCATCAACAAAAAAATATCCTACAAATGAAGGTAAAAAAGAAAGATTTAACTAAAAATGATATTAATGGGATGTAAAACATACAGTATGGGGGAAAGATTTCTAAATATTCCTTCACTGAATTTAGTAAATCAGCCACAGCAGGCAACATTTAAGAGTATTAATAATAAAAAAATAAGTTCAACCCATCTGAGGAGTTCCATAATGAAAGTCCAATGTTGGTTCAATACCTCCCCCTTCTGCTGTGCAGATGTAAATTCAGCAGAAAGAAACAAGGAGATTGTTTACTTACCACTGAGTGAAAGGTACCGCCGTCCAAAGAATCCCCCAGAACATTAATGGCAACCAGGGCAACCTAGAAAATAAACACGACTTAACGGTAAAGTCCTGGAAAATCGACAGGGAATCATGTTTTTATCAGTTGTGTTGCTATAGGTTTTAGGATTTTGGCTCTCGTCCATTACAGATTACAATGGGAGGAAGGCTATAAGATTTCCAAAAGAACAAGATTTTACTCCTATATAAAACAATTCAAGGAGAGATAAAAAAACAAAATCAGTCTGGATTAAAAGGTTATTTCTAAATCACCTCCAGTGAACCACAATAGAGTCATTATCCACAATAGAAAAGTGGCCCACCGATCAAAACTACTCCAAAAACTCAGCAGAGAGGCCACACCTGATCCCAGAGCAACATCTACAGCACTGCAGGCCTCAGTTAAATCACTGTTGTTCATCATAAAAAAAATAAGAGACTTGGCTAAAAATGTTCATCAGTTAGACGTTCTACAGCGAAAGCCAAACAGCAACCAGTGTAAGTCGCTCCTGTTGTGATCTGGGAGCAAAGCTTTAGCAAAATACCTGATTGTAGTGGTTGTAACGGTTGGCATGGTTCCTGTGGAGGGTTATTCTCAGATACAATCCAATGGCATCAACATGGACCGACTTCAGCTCCCGCGCTTTGAAACCGGTCTTCTCATTATCCGACAAAGACACATACCTGTTGGGAGAGTGTTATTTAATAACAATGATACTAACTCCCTGCTCAATACTTGGCATCCACAGTGCATTAGTGGTAGTGCTGGGTGGGGGTGCTTTAGCTGATCCACAGCTCAGGTGGAGGAGCTAATAGTCATGAACAAAACAAATCAGGCCTTTAAAAAACGTGTCAGAAAGAAAATAGTAACTTCTTATATATCACCTGATAACAGGAGTGATGTAAAGAAAGACTTTGAAAGAAATGTGTAGCTGTCATGATTCACATCCTGTCCTGTCCCTGCTGTGTTTTACACTCATTCAGCTCACCTGCCACGCCTGATTACTTACTTGTTCCACCTGGGCTCCATCCTACTTAAACACCTCTCAGTCTCTGCCTCCTTGCCAGATTATCCACAGCTTAATGACAGTAGAGATCCATCGTTTCCTGCCAAGCCTTCAGCGTTTCCACGACCCTTTTTCTGTCCTCGGATTGATCCCTCCTGCCAAACCCTTCTCGAATCCCTTTGTTCTGGATTTCTGGACCCTGACCAAAGCTCTGCCTTTTGACCACAGAGTATTGCCTGCCCCTCAAGCTAAGTTTGCTCTCTCTGACCTCCTGTGTATGACCTCTGCCTGTTTATCGTCTAGCCGCTGGGAGTTTCCACTAGGATCTTCTGGTGTGGAGTTGCCTTCACAGTTATACAGTACTGTGTCTGACGACCCCATCCTGAGCAGCAACCTGTGTTTGAATATTTTTATTAAACTTATTCTTTCCTGTACGTACTCCTGTGTGGTTGATTTCCGGGTCCCTACTTGGCGTCCTGTCATGTAGCAGTTCTATTTGTCGTTTGCAATAAGCCATGTAGTAAAAAACAGCTAACAAAAGTACAGTATATCAATCGACGACATCAGTTCTAACAAGAGGAATCAGCCAAAACATTAGAAAACTGTTGATAGAAGCTTGGTACAACTAATGTATTTCAGAGAGCGGGGCTGGTCTTAAAACCTTATATTTTCTGTTATTATAACAAGACTGATGATAAAAACCCTCTTTAATGATTCATTAAAGTCGTTCTTATTTAACTGTATAACTGTGAATGGAGACCACAATATTATATTTTTTGTGGGGTTTTTTAACACTGAAAGAACAAAATATTCCCACTAAACGGCTGGAATTGGTTTTCTAATCCCAAAACGACCCAGTGCTGAAAATGACTTTTGATTATTCACAATGTGTTTTTTTTTTAAGGAGTCATTTAAAGCTTTTTTTTCTTTTTGGCATCCTAAATGATTTCAATCAGCGATATCACATGATTTTTAACTCTTTCATGCAAAATAATGGTGCATATAAATGCATATTCTTCTTTAGTTCAAGACTATCAAATTTTTACTCTGGTCTGTAAAAAAAAAAAAAAAAAAAATCCTATACAGAATTATTTAAATCTGTGGTCGACTGATCAATCGGCCATCGATCATAATCCCCCCAAACATGAAATGGTATGTAATTGATGATCACCGACTTGTGTTACCAATTATAAAAACCTGCATCTATTACTTTGTAGCTTTGTAGTAACGTCAAATTTACGTCTAACAATGGATAAATTCCTCGAAGGTGTCAAAATGTATCTATACACTGAATACCTGAACGTTTAAACATAAGAACTCGACGGAGTATGATGAGTTATTGAGGCACGCTGCAGAAAGAAAAAACACAGACGTAAAGCTGTGCACAATTACACTGTAATCCATGAGCATGATGGTCATAAAAAATAACACACATTTGATTTAATAATCAGATAAAGCACTAGCAGTGAAAGACTTGAGGTTCCACCGACTGCTCTCATTACTGGGGCGTAAATATTTCAGAGATGTTGCGCCGTTCGAGCTCCACCAGACAGTGAAGTCTCAAAGCCAAAGGCTGATTAAAGCTGCAGGATGTATCTAAACAAAAAGAGTTTTAATATATGTATTAAAACATTTTCTATGTCCTAGCATGACACAGATAGGTTTTAGCCCTTCGCTCGCTCTTTGATACTGCACAGCACAGGTTGCACATCCACAAAACAATTAGCCATGCTCTCAGGCAGTTTTGATTTAATAACTTATAATTGTTTACTTTTTTTTAGCTCTAGTGGTCTTTATTTTTGTCATTTTTTTTTAAAGTAGATAGACAGGAAGAGAGAGAAAAGGGGAAAACATGCGGCGAAAGTCACCAGGGTTTGAACCTGCAAGGGACGCACTGAAAATCAAAACCTCTGAACATTGGTCTGAAAATCAACCACTGCATCACCTCTATTTGGCTTTCGATGCCTCTTTTCATTTGACATTATTTGATTTTTTGCAAGTTTGTGATATTTATATATGAAAACAATTATAAATGTATAACTGTTTTCAGTCGGTTTTCAGTTTTTTTTTTCCAATTGTCATTGTGACTAAATACTTTCTGCATTGTGCAAGTATATTTTGTCTAAATTATGATTGTTTGATGATTCAATTTTGGTAGAACAAAAAGCCAGTAGTAGCATTTATACCGAAATCAAAAAAATCTGCGGCAAAAAACCTGATCAGAGCATTCCTATTGTAAACCAAACTTAGTAAAGAATGAGGTCTTACCCAAGTCTATGAAACTGTCCAGGAAAGCCTGGGGGGCTGGCTTCAGGAGGGCAGTCGCCAACATAGAATTCAACCTTTGAAGGGATCATATACTGGTGCGCCAGCAACTGCAGCTTCCTTATCCTACTTCTCTCCTCCAGCTGGAGTGTGAGGTGCTGAGGATAGGAACATAGCCTGGAAAAAAATAAAAAAAAATAGAAATTAGGCTTGGTTTAAAAGGAGGATTAAAGTTAAAATAAACCTTACAAGCAAAGATCTTAAAGACAATGCAGAAATAAATCATCTTACTAGCTAATACTTTTATTTTACAATATTAAACACCGGCCTGGAAGCTTATACTTTTGTAGCATTTCCTATTTTACAACAGGAACTCATTACACAGAAATGGATTTATTATTTCAACAACTAAAAACACAATTTATTTCAGAAAGTTGCAACAAATAAAAGTTCTATAAATATTATATACATTCAATAAGTCAGTATATGTGTTTCCATGTTTGTCTCATTGCTAGTACCTTTGAACATACCATACATTATTTCCACATTAAAAGTTGATGGTTTATTAATTCTCTGTAATATTGTACTGTAGACATCTTATTTTTATTAGCTAACATTTGAGTTATCATAATAAACAAAAATAAATGCTAAAAACATCAGTCTTTTTATTTTAATTGAACTGGTCTGTTAATATGTTTTGGTAAGTCCCATGTAGAGGACTACTCAATCAACAGTTGTCCAAACATTGTTTTTTTAATTTTAAAGGAGAGTAAATCTTAATAATATCTTTTTAAAAAGACCCGTACAGATTCTGCAGATCAAAACACATTTTATTGAGCTGAAGAAAATGCTGTTTCAGACTAAAAAAGGTTACTAACCTCGTACTACAGTATCAAATCATAAAAGCTTATACATTAAAGCCTAGATTGCTTAATTGATAAATCTTCCAGCCCAGATTATGGGCTTAAAATACCTGCTTGATCTCCAGCCATTGACAGTGGGGGCATGAACCATGAGCTCCTGGGCGCTGAAGTTATCCTCATGACTGGAAGAGCTGACCACAGTGAATCCTGTCTTCTTGGGCATTCCTCTAGTAAACACTAAGATATTTTTTAAACCAAACATTTATACCATGAAATAAAAACTAAACAGGAATAAATAACACAGCTAAACATACAAGGTTGGTTTGAACAAATACATTTTATTCAAACGATTGTAAATTCATATCATTTACATCTAGAAAAGCTTTGGAACCCAGTTAAATGGACAGTTCTTTAAATGTAACAAAATATATAAGAAAACACAACTTTTGGGTTGAGCTGAAATTTTCCATTAGGTGCTTCCTTGTAATGTCAGCAGCACATCAAACGTTTACGTGTATTTCTATGTGAAACAGACTTGGTATTCATAACACAAGAAGGGACGCATGTCTTAGTAATGCTGACCTAAACGTCTTAAATTGGGTGGGGGTGCTTTAGCTAACTCCTAATAACTCATCCGTCTGCCCACATAGCAAACGTCACCCAGTCTAACACTGCCTTTATTGTACTGAAAACAAAACTAGCCAAAATATAAAAATGCACAGAAAACCACAAATTTTGATCAAAAATCATTTTTAAGCGTGTAGCTGGGACTGCCAGGACCTTCTCTTCGATAATATCATGATATCTTACCAGCGACATTACCGTATTAATGACAGCTCGCAGTCCCACTTCATCTCCATAACCACCGCTGACAACAACCTTTCCTCACATGCGCAGTAGATGAGCCGCAAGGAACTGTGGTCAATGTAGTTTTTAGTTAAACCGGATTTTTTTTTTAAATCCCCATTGTTTCTATTTCTTAGATTTATTTGTGCAAATATAAGCCTGAACATGTAGCTATAACACAAAACGAACACAAAACTTTAATGAAATTACTCATCATGTAAGCTTAACTCAATAAAGATAACTGAAAATGTATCTACAGTGTGCTTTTTCTGCATTTAAATGTAACACAAATAATTTTAAACATTTTGTAAAACAAGCAAACCACTTAACATTTGAATAATTATAACTAACATTTAAAAAAGATTAAACTTATTAAAGGGAGTTGCTACAAGAAGATAAAAACACCAATAGCAGATTAAAAAAAACAAAACAAAAAACATTTTGGAAAAAAATTATAAACATGAGACATATTAATCAAGATAAAATGTTAAATTAGAATTATTATCATCTAAATAACAGTTAGATCCATAAAATGCGTTCAAGGGTTAGAAAAGTTAAATAATGTAAAACATTATTAAAAGGCAGTTCAAAATTGCATGGCCAAGGCATAAAATAACAATGGAAACATTAAACTGAAATACAAATTAAATAATAAATTGTTAGGGTATAAGTAGATTAGAAGTAAAGAAAGCTAAGTCATTTAATGGCTCTTGATTTAATATAATTCACTCTTCATGAGTCAAATTATTGAGCCAAAAAAATGTAAGCCAACTTGCAATAAAGTTATTACAAATAAACAATTACTAAGTATTTTTTGTTTTAAAAAAATGTGAAACTACAATAATTTACAACTGCTTGTAAAAATGTAAATAACCTTTAACCTAAATAAATAAATGAATGCAGATACCCTAAATTCAACGTCTTCTTTGGTTAAACTATATATAACTGGGCTTTAGCAGTGTTGTTTAATTGTTGCTGTGTATTCTTTTTTTTACATTTGCGTGTGAGTTTGTTTACCTCTGCAATATTTGTCATGAAAGAGTTTTAGTGTTGCCGTAAATTAAACGGTGGCAACCATCGTTGACTTTTTTAATTCTTTAAACAGTTTATGCTGGTACAGAGCAGAGTACCGGTCACCACAGGGTTCTGCAACCAGTTCTTTAATATTTAACAATAGATCCTGGTTTACAAAAGGATGCTTAAAACAGTATGTGGGATAGACATCTAACTGTCACAACCAGACTCGTGGCACAGAGGGCAAACATAGGACACACACAAAAAAAAACAACCTGGTCAAGCCCTTCCAAACTAACAGACAAACCCAACTAGAAAGGAGAGATGGATCTATGAACAAAACTGGATCAAAACCCATAGAAAAAATAACCAAGAAGCCAAGAAGTATAACACAAACACAACATTAGCCTTCTGAATAAAACAGAACACCTACCCCCCTAAGAAAACAAATCAGATCACCACAGACACCAAGGTGTGTTGTTATAATATTTCGTTGAACTTTTAAAGACATTTTCAGAATATAGTGTAGATTAATTCCAATCTCCAGCCATCAATACGAATTTCAATCTCAGAAGTCCTACATCCCTATTAAGGCCACTAGAGGTCGTCATAGAATAACAATGAATGTATATCAGAAATCCTAAACTATGGCTTTTAACAGTTGAACTTAAAGGTTTGATATAATTTAGTTTTTAATAAAGGCAGCAATGTTTTCATATATATTTTTATTAGGAATGGTCAAACAATGTCAAAAAGTGTGAAATTACACTTTATGTCATTACAGTCATAGATAGCCCCCTTTCCACTGAAAGCCCTGTGATTTTTACTTTTTATTTTTATTTTTTTAGATAAAAGGAATCCTGGGAGTAGTAGAGTAGCAGTAGGACGTATTAAGAACACAAGTGGTTTTGCTCTCATGTCGTACACATAGGTGTGTACATCTGTGCATATCCTTTGTTATTACCTTTAAAAGACAATGATTTTGTTGCTGTTGTTTTCGTTGATAGATGATAGCAGATGACCAACTAGATTAATTTCTTTCACTATTAAATTGCTCTGGATCCATAAACAAGAAAAGTTTAAATTACTATTAGACATGACATTTTTTATCAATCTGTATTTGGTCAGACTTGTTTATAATTACATGACTCATTTCCAATAGCAACTAAACATATATTTTTTTATTATTGTGGCAACACTAGTGGATGAAGCAGCTACCCTGCCCTTCAAAGCAGGGTAACCAGCGGGTGTCAACAACGCCACCTTTGGACTGCCCTCCCCCTGCTGACAGGCCCCAGTACTGTGCACTTCCCTTCCTATAGTGGTTCTTTGAATTTTGTTAGTTTAAAAAAAATAACATGGAACAATAAAATCAATTATTTTTGTGCTGGAATCAAGTCTTGTTCTCATTGGTATGAACCTTAAGTGCCTTACATATTTATTTCCTTGGG
>JAUZNJ010029147.1:0-15607 GCA_034780135.1 Jordanella pulchra | reverse complement strand
CAATATTATCGTTTATCGCAATAACTTTTTGAGACAATTAATCGTTCAGCAAAATTTGCTATCGTGACAGGCCTACCTGTAACCTCTGTGACCTTTAGGAGCTTACACACAAATATAGGTCACATACACACAAATAGGTCTTTATGCACATTTGATTTAATCTGTTCTGTTGATCAATGTAGGGCCGGTCCAGGACATCTAAATGGACAGATGCTAATATGTGAAATGTCAACTTGTTTTTTCCCATTAGGCAAGGCTATCCTGATGATTACCAACGGACAAACCGAAATACCTACAGTGAATATTATGCAGATTATCCCAAGCACTATGATTATCGAGGTATATGTTAAACTATTTGCTAATACAATATTGATTTGCCACAAACCTATTAAGTAAATGGAAATTCATTGTATTCATTTCTGCATTTATTTTAAGGGTACAACTACGGACCTTATGACCAGCGATACAGGGGATACTATGATCACTCCTATTGGGCTTATTACAATGAATCCTACAGAAATGGCTACTATAATCAGCAGTATCCCTCCAGGTATGCATCATAAAAAAGCTTTGTAGATTTTAAATGGTGTGTAAAGCAGCGTAGCAGTGGATGCTGCTATGTGGTGTCCTTTCTATTGACGCCTTTCTTTTAATAAGTGCTGTTGGCTCATTCACAGGAAAGACGGCTATGATGACCAGTGGCAGTACTACCCTGGGTATGATCCCAGTTTTGATGACGACAACATACGGGGAAGAGATGCTTATGGGGATGACTTTGACCGGCGCAGCGTGCACAGCGAGCGGTCGGCCCACAGCGTGCACAGCTCTACCAGTCACCACAGCAGACGAAGCAGCTTCAGCTCACGATCCCAGCAGGTAAACAGTCACACTTGATTTTTAACTGTTTCATTTTATTTGAATATGAAGAAACATGAATGCCTTCTATTTAGTTATGATGTGACTCAGGCCTTGGTCTCAGCTTTTTTTGTCCTGCATTGCAGAGCCAGGTGTACAGGAGCCAGCCTGACTTGTCTGCAGTTTATGATGCAACCCAATCCACGCTGCCTGTTGACTACTCTCATGGGCAGTACCCAAATCAAGCCGATGCCTCTCAGAACTACAGCCAGTACATGTATCCCTCAGAATATACTGCAGACAGTACCTGGATTGCCCCAGAACAACGTAAGCACACAAACCCTTAGCTTTGGGGTTAATTTGTTTTCTAAGGACTATTTTAAGCACTAATAGAAATACATTTCTTTATTTTAGCTTACTTAGATACTGATACTATAAGTATTGTCTCCTTCCAGCTCCTCCCCGTCCTGCAACTCCAGAGAAGTTTGCCATGCCCCACCGCTGTGCTCGCTTTGGACCTGGTGGTCACCTGATCCAAGTCTTGCCTAATCTCCCCTCAGCTGGGCAGCCTGCTCTGGTGGAGATCCATAACATGGAGGTATATTCAAATACTTATTTCTTTCTGTAACAATCTGTAAAATGATTTCATTTATTTAATACGTTTTTTAACCAGGAAAATTTTAGATATATTAGTATTTTCAATAATATTTAGACAAAACTTGAGGTTTCATTATTTGTAGATCATAGTCGCATTTATTTGAATCTCCTTTTCAGGAAGCACTTTATGTTTTAAGAGAAGTGAAGAAAGAATAATACTGTAAGAATATATTATTTATTTATTTATTTTTTACCTCCACTGTTAGACCATGCTGCAGGACACCTCTGATCAGGCTGAACTACGCGGGTTCCCAGGACCTCTAATTAAGTGAGTCTAGTGTTTATTTTTTTCCTGTCTCTTAATACATTTTGGTGAAAGTAAACTTAAATAAAAAGCTCCCTTTGAAGAGATTCTGAGATAAGGGATAAGTATAACAATCTCTATCCCCAAATAAAACGCATAAAACCCACATAAGAAAGACCATAATTTCATTTATTTATTTTTGTTTTGTTTGTGCTTTGCCATCAGGGAGGAAACCCACAAGGTTGATGTGATCAAATTCTCCCAGAACAAAGCGATGGAGTGTTCTCGTGACAACAACCTCCTGGACAGAGACTCTGCTCGGCTGCTCTGGGACTTCATTATGCTGCTTTGCAGACAGAATGGAGTGAGTCCATGTGGCATGCAGAATAAATTTATCCAAAACACTCAACATATGATTAGAATTTGGACTTCATTATTGATTTGCATCTTCTCAGACTGTTGTTGGAACAGACATCGCTGACCTTTTGCTGAAGGAACATCGCTCTGTCTGGCTGCCTGGCAAGAGTCCCAATGAAGCTAACTTGATCGATTTTAACAACGAACCTCTTGCTCGAGCTGAAGAGGAGCCTGGAGCCGGGCCCTTATCCCTCCTGTCTGACACTTTCATGATTGTCCCGGAGAACATCGGCAAAGAAACAGAACGCTTCAGGGAGCTGCTTCTGTTTGGGCGTAAAAAGGTACAAAATGCAATGATTAGTACCATGGCATGTCATTATTTTGAATGAAATGGATCTGACTCATTTTCAATTGTCTGTGAGTATAGGATGCATTGGAAGCAGCCATGAAAGGAGGTCTTTGGGGTCACGCCCTGCTGTTGGCTAGTAAGATGGACAACAGGACACATGCACGTGTCATGACAAGGTGAAGCAGCTGTGATTTTAACATTTCCGATGTAGTTTTCTGTTTTGTTTTTTTTTTCCTCCTCCATAAAACTTTTTTTCTTCTTTTTTAGGTTTGCTAATAGTTTACCAATGAATGACCCTCTTCAGACTATGTACCAGCTGATGTCAGGGAGAATGCCTGCTTCAGCCACTGTACGTCCTCAATCCACAGCTTGTTTTTTATCCTTGCTGTTCTGAAGAATAGTTGATTCAAACATTTTTCCATCTGCAGTGCTGTGGAGAGGAGAAGTGGGGTGACTGGCGCCCCCACCTGGCCATGGTGCTCTCAAACCTCACACACAATATGGACTTAGACACTCGCACTATCACCACTATGGGGGACACTCTCGGTAGGGTTATTATTGAAGGCTAATATCCAGTAGCAGTCATGTAAACAGTATTAGCAGCAGGTAGCCTCTTTCATAATATTTTTTACCCATTGTTTTTTCCTGCTTGGTACAGCTTCTAAGGGGCTGACTGATGCTGCTCATTTCTGCTACCTGATGGCCCAGGTTGGCCTGGGGGTTTACACCAAGAAAAGCACCAAGTTGGTCTTGATTGGATCCAACCACAGGTTAGCCCAAAATACACACAGTCCTGCAGAGTTCTGTTTTTTTATCCCCAGATAATAAGCTCGATGTGTAACTTTATCCGTGTCTGTTCTTCAGTTTGCCCTTTAATCAATTTGCCACCAATGAAGCGATCCAGAGAACTGAGGCCTATGAATATGCTCAGTCTCTAGGCTCCCAGCATTGTTCACTGCCCAACTTCCAGGTGAGAGTTTTAACTTTATTTCTTTATTCAGTCATTCTATAAAGCCTTTTTATTATATTTTGTTTCAAATGTTTTTAAATAATAACATTGTTGTAATTCTAATGATTTATCCAACTATATAAAAGGATGGTGTTCTATCCCTTTCTGTCTGTCTGCAGGTGTTTAAATTAATCTATGCATGCCGACTGGCTGAAGCAGGCCTGTGTGCCCAAGCTTTTCATTATTGTGAAGTTATCTCAAAGACGGTCCTTATGCATCCATCTTACTACTCTCCAGTTTTCATCAGCCAGATTATACAGGTGTGTAGTTTTTTTTTCTTGTTTACCTTTAAGATCTTTTTCATATTTTAATCTGTCTCACGTCAGTTTTGATATCCTTGCTAAAAGATGTCAGAGAAGCTGCGGTTCTTCGATCCACAACTAAAGGAAAGACCTGAGCAGGAGCTGTTCATTGAGCCTGAATGGCTGATCCACCTCAAACAGTTGGATGGACAGATCAAGGTGGGGAAGACGAGAGGTTCTCCTTCACCTTTGGTTTCTTTGTTGATCTTAGTCTGTAAGGTTGAACATTCTAGATGTTTCCATAGAACAGTCTCTACTTCTTGCTTGTTGCAACAGTGGATTATTTTGTAATCATACATTTAATCAACAATTTTTAGTTAGATTTTTGTTTACCTTTATACAAACATGCTCTTTAAGTTGCATTCAAGTGAAATGTTTGATGTTTTCATCTCTCTTTTGAAGACCGGAGTGATTACCTACAATGTGGACAGAAGTACTCCTGCACAGTTCGACTGCAGCAGCGAAAGTTCAGACTTGGACCATCAGAGTCCACCAGAACCTTACAGCGGGTCAGTGGAAGTGGATGGCCAAGCTCCTGACAACCCACTCATGAGCTCATTACTGCCTGGGCCTCCTCCACAGGGAGTGCAGCTGATGCCTCCAGGTGTGTGTGAATGTGTTTAAACTGTTGCTCTTTGCTGTGTGAATCTCTCTGAGGTTTGAAATTGGATTTCATCTTTTTTCACTTCCTTTAGCTCCTGCTTCCATTCTCCAAGATGGGATGGCTCCCTCTCAGCTTTCCCCCTCCAGTGATGTCCCCCAGTTCTACCCTGTACCCCCTAGTGGGCCACCAGGCCAAATCTCCATGCCTGGATTTCGTCCACAGGATCCTGGCGTCGCCCACCCTCCCTTCCAGCCTCAACATGAGCAGCCAAATTCCTATCCTGGAGCTCACCAGCAACTCGGTCCTCCTCCACAAGAGGGCCAAATGTCCCCTCATATGCCTCCATCACAGGTGCCACATTCACCCGTCCAAATGACTCACCCACCTTTTCAGATGCCCCAGCACATGCCCCCCTCTCCAGGACACATGGCCCCCATGGAGCAGCCACCCCTGGCCCACCCAGAGATGCATCCATCACATCTAATGTCGTCATCCCCACCCAGGAGCTCCTTCACCCCCCAGATGGACTTATATGATCACATGGCTAATATGGTCAGTATTTAACAGCCTTTAGTTCAAAGTGGTGCCAAACTGGGATTCACCCAGAAAGGGGAAAGTATTTAACCTTTTTGTCTGTTTGGTGCCACAGGGTTCAAGAAGATCAAGGACAACTTCACAGTCTTCAATGCATTTGGTATGTTGGTTTAACCTGGCTACATTTTTAAAGCATACGTGTCACAGCAAGGCTTTCAAAAAGAACATTATATGAGATGATTATTACTAACTTAAATTTAGGGACATCCTGATCTGATATTGACATCCAAAACTGATCTGACATCAGCCTGCATCTAAATCTGATATAAATTAGCTGATAGAAACACTTCACTTCTGTCCTCTTGTGTTTAAACTATATGTAACCTATTAGTCATTAACATGAGTCAATGGTTCTGATACCTGTTCTTCTCTTTTTGACTATTAAAAAATGCCACTGAGTTCAGAAATAGTGTATGGAAGCCTGAGCATTATAAATGGTATGGTTCACCAGTTTAAATGTTAGCTTGTGTTTTTCTGAGCAATGTGAGGCATGTATGACCAAATGAGGAAAGAGAAGCTTATTTACGACTTTAGCTTGTTTTTCTTTCTTGCTGTGTTTATCTATTTAATATTTCATTTCTTAACGTTGGTAAATACTCTGTTTTTGCCCCGGGGTTCTAGTTGCATTACACCTCAGCTTGAGATGATAGATGTGAATTTCTTTTCTGTTTTCCCAGCCGTCGGGACGCAGCTCTCGCAGAGCCTCTGAGTCATCGACTCACTCCGGCGGCAGAGAGCGGAGTAACTCTGCTGTTAAACAGGCTTCTCCACCGCCGCCCTCTATCCCTGAACAGCCACGTAAAGAAGAAACCAAGAAAGCCAAGAAGGATTCTCCAGAAAAGGTTCACTTCTTTCACACACGCGTTTTCAAAGCTGCAGATGGACGCCATGCTCTGTTTAATGCAGCTGTTTCTTTCCTGGCATGCAGGGTAAAGGCTGGTCGTTTTGGCCCTTCGGGAAAAGGAAAAATGAGGCTCATTTGCCAGATGACAAAAATCCTTCTGTAAGTTTTATGAACTCCTCTTTATTTCCTACCACCTTACTGATGGAACTCTTCTAATATAGTATTATTCTTGACCTATGTGTTCATCTTTGTCAGATTGTTTGGGATGAAAAGAAGAATAGATGGGTGGACTTGAATGAGCCTGAAGAGGAAGTCAGTAAATAAAAAAAAAAGATATTTGAATATGCATTTTAAATGAATCTAATAGGTTTGTTTTCATTCTTAGAGTAAGCCCCCTCCTCCACCTCCCACTGGTTTTCCCAAGATGCCTCAAATGCCTGGTCCTGGAGGGCCTCCTGCCCCTCCAGGTGCTGGTTCCACGGTCAATATGTTTTCCAGGAAAGCAGGTAAGAAGCACATAGACTCAGTTTACATACATCATGATCTGCATTGAGGTTCTGTTCATTATTGGTCTTTTAATAATATGCTTGAAACGTCCGTTCTGTTCTGTTGGTAGGCAGATAACTTGATGGACGTCTTAAAAATAAGAATTGGGAACCTTTTTGGGATTTTTTCCAAAGATGGTCAGAGCTGGAATGTCTTGGTGGCTTCTGCTGATCCTGACATTTCTACTCTAAGATGTGTTTGACCTTCAGTTTAGTTGATTGTTCCGGAGGATCCTGAACATTTCTCTTCATCAAAGGGTGCAAGTTTGGTTCAGGTGGACATAATTAGAGGATCAAAAAAAAGAAAGTCAATGAAACAGAGCTTAACATTTCGTTAACCTGTGTTCATATTTAGCTTCTTCTACAGTTGAGCTTAAATTATGGTTTTACTCCAGTTATAATAGCCTAAGTTATTCAACATAAAAAGCTTATGTATATTTATCTTATTTGTAACCACTCACCTCTTATAAGCTTAAATGATTCTCTGACTGCTAAAATCTCAAATTTAGCCACTGATGGGACATTTGACTGCTACTTTAAGCCTTTTCAGTGCAGATATTCAACATGTGTGTCTGTCTCATCAGGCACCAAGAGCAGATATGTGGACGTTCTGAACCCGAGCAGAACATCTAAACCGAGTGGAGCAGCCCCAGCTCCAGTGGACCTATTTGCTCCTTTGGCTCCAATGCCCATGCCTGCTAACCTGTTTGTGCCTAGTTCAGGTGTGTGTTATGATGCAAAAATGAGCTGTTGAAAGAACCTGAAATAAACATTTTAGATTCATAGGACATGAAGCAACTGGAAGCTTTTTTTTTTTTTTTTTTTTTGCCCCTATGCAAGGCAAAAAAGGGAAACTCTGGTGGCTTGTCTTTTGTTAAAGTTAGTTTAATGTTGGCCTCATATGCAATTTCTGCTTATTATTGAAAACAACGCAGAATACAATGGGCAAAATGTGATCAAACATTTTTCTTCTTTCCACGTGAAGCACCTAATGACCAACAACCCCTGGAAGGCAGTGAAGGTGGAAATCAAGAGCAGAATTCACCAAGCAGCAGCGCTGCTCCACAGGTTTCTGTGCTTTTTGGTTAATACATGTTTGCACTGAATCCAGGGTTCATTTACAGCCTAGAATCTAAATTTATATTACAGATATGAATAAATAGGGAGAAAATTAAGAGGGTGTATTGGAAAATATTTGTATTCTTAGACTTGTATAAATTCATCAGGCAATCATCCCCATCTGTTTGTCTGTGTTTATTACTCTTGAAATATTTTATATTGGATAGTAAACTTTAAAAGTAGGCTATTTGGTTCTTGTAATTATATTCTAGAAGAGCATGGAATTTGGATATCAAAACATGTGGTGGAGCCTCGATTGTTTCTGTATTTTAATGGCAGGAATATTTTCCCAGGGGATGTTTTGACATTTCATGAAGGTCCAAAGCTCTAGCTTTACTCATTCCTAGTCTTTTGTATTGTTCTTTGACTTATGTAGGTGTTTAACCCAACGCTGTTACCGCCAGCGCCAGAAGGACCTCCTGTTCCAGATGGTTTGCAGTCAGGCGAGGTAAGATCCATCTGTTTCCATTTCATGGCTTCTATGTTTTATGGCCTAATGACATAAAGCTTGACTGCAATGGGCATTATGTATAGTTGGCTTCTTTGTAGTTATTGTAAGAGAAGTACTTGATCCATGCATGTCAACTTTAACTCTGTTTCATACTGAATGCCTGTTCCACATTTCTCTGTAAAAATAATTCCATCCATGTTATTTTGTTGTAGAGCTGCAGTTTTCTAATGCTCAATTACTTAGTTTAACTTTTAACTTGGTTTTGGAAATTGATCTAATCAAATGCATGAACTGATTATTAATATGGGGTGATGGTGTTTTTGTCTGCTTTTTTTCCCTTCCTACTTGTTTTCTTTAGCTGTCACGTTCTAGCTCAATGAGTTCTTTATCACGTGAAGTGAGTCAGCATTTAAACCAGGTACTACTAGTCTGTCTTTAAATAATCCCCTCTCCATACCCTCCTCTTTATGTCTTACAGTAGCTCAACATTATTAAAACTAGACTTCCCTTATTTACATCCAGTGCTTTGCTGCGCATAATTCCCAGAATGTCTCCATGTTGTTTCCACCTGCTGCCTCCAGCATTGCCAGTTACACTCTGTATCGAGTTAAGAAATACAACCCTAAAGAAAGGAAATGATTGTAATAGTGGCTGCTGTCAAATTTGATTGATAGATAATTATTGCAAAGTGAAAACATTTCATGTCATCCAGAAATGATGTTTTTCCTGTTCTTGGATATAAAGACCAATCCATTTATCTCTAAACACCTAGAACCATCTTACATTTTGTCCCATTAAAATCACATACTTTATATTATAAGGATTTTTTGTGATAATCCAGCACAAACGTTCAAATGATGCAGGGTTATTAGATATATTATTAAATAAAAATGCAAATCTCACTCCTACTAAAGTAAAAACATTGTTGAAACCAACTGTCACTGCAGTTCCAGCTAGGAGTTTGTTTTTGCATGTCTCTTTCCCAGCTTTGCATTTTTAATTGTTCTTCTGGTAAAAAAAAAAAAAAACAGCTCAGTCAGATTGGCTGGAAAGCATCTAATTTTTACAGCAGACTCTGTTGGATTCAGATCTAAGTCTTTACTAGACTGTTCTAGTGAATGAATAGGATATATTTATTTTTGTCTTCATCTTCATCCACACAGGGAGGTGGTGTGTTAGGATTTTTACAGTACTAAAGTTTCAAACTTTTTATATTGAAGCCAAAGAAAATATTTGATACTCAATAACATTTTTCATATAATGGGAATAAGAAATGACAAGATAAATGAAGGCATTCAACGTATTTTTAATAACACTAAAAACTTGCTTTTTCAATCTCAACATGGTACATGCGTTCTCAACATCACAGTTAAACAGATACACAAATAAATGCAAAATAAATAATTAGAATATAAAATAGACTCTATTTAAAGGTTGTTTAACTTAGGTTAAAGGTTATTATTATATTTCCATGTAAAAAATAATAGAGGAAACAAACAATACTTAGTAGAATCGATATTTTTGGCAACCCTATTTTGTATCACAGGTTGTATTTAGTATGTTTTAACCACTTAAAGCATTTTTGCATATAGGCTCCAAAATGTTATTTTTTTTATTGTCTGACAGGATTACTTTCCTTTCCAACTTCGCTCTACCTCCTATACTTCTTGTTGTAAACTAATTAGACTTTTTTTATTGATTTTTTTTTTCTTCCTTTCTTTTAAACAATGGCTTTCCTTTTTGCAGATATTTTATAAAGGCCCGATTGGTGAACATTTGATCGATGTGTCAGCTGATAATTTCTGACGTTGCAATAGGTTCTCTGATGAATGCTCTCCTCACCTGGCCGGGCAGTTCAGCTTGGCAGCCATGTCTTAGTAGAGCAACTGTTCAGGTTCTGGTGAATAAATTTAACGGTGCTCTGGGAGCCAAGAGCTTAAGATGTTTTATAAATTGATGTAGCCTTTAGCATCTACACATTATTTCTGTCCTGTTTGCTCTACTGATGTTGTATTTAGACAGAGATTAAATTACATGTTAGAGGACTATATTTAGATTATTTCTGGAGTTAAAAAAAACAAAAAAACAAAACATCTACCTCACAGTTATACAGTGTTTTGTGTTGGTTTATCACATATAACAATCTGGTTCTCAGTTATGTGACAAAATGTGGAAAAGGAAATGCAAGTGTCGACAACATAAGTGCAACCTTATAGAATATGCTTCGTTTTATATCTGTGCTAAAATATATTTTTAAAAAAAATGTTTTTTCCTATTAGAAAATCAGAGTGAATCATGCTGGAGACGGCATTCGTCCTTTGACAGTTGTTCTAACCCTGGCGTCCCACTTGTACAGCTACTAAAACAAGCATTAACAGCAGATCTAATGCTTCATCACTATAGATCCATTCCACGTTTCCGGCTGCATTTGGCATAGGTTTTAGATTTCCTCTCTGTCAACAATGAAGGTAATAAAACAATATCTGCTTTTTCCCGGACAGAGTCATCCTGCCCAGACGACTGCACCCACCGGAGGTGTCACTTTTTATAACCCTGCTCAGTTTGCACAGGTGTGGCTTTTAAAACTGCACGCCCTAAATAGCTTTCTGTTACTAATTACTTATAATATCTGTTTGTTCACATGATGTCCTTTCTTTTCTTATTTTACTTCCCAGACGAGTGCACCATCAGGAGGTGGACCACGGTCTAGTCGGTTGGGCCAGCGCCACTATCCAGTGTTGAAGTAAACAAACATCCAAGAGAGATTTAATAACTGAAATAAATGGACAAAATGTGATTCTACCTGGGAGTAAATGAAGCACATGGACATACTGCTCTCTGTCTTAAAGAACTCTTCCTCTTGCCTTCATTTAAAAGCTTGATCCCATTATGTGGGTTTTCATCCAAACAGCTTAACCAGTTTTTTTGTTTGTTTTTTTTTGTTTCTTTTCCTAACCATCGGCCCAGTATGTGTCACTGGTGTGTTTGTCAAAAACACAAGTTTCCTCGAAGGGCTTATTCCTGAAACCAAAACGGGGGTTTAAAAATGATTTGCATCATGAATACATTCTTAAGCAAACTGTACATTCATGTTGGCATAATTAGTCTACAATAAATGTCTTGCTAAACTAAAACTGCCAGATGTAACATTATTAGCAGCACCATCATCCACTGTCCCATTTTACGCTTGTTTTTGTCCAAGCTCCATATGTCAGGGTGGATGTGTGAAGCTAAGCAACTGGCACCTTTTTTTTTTTAATTTCTTACTGAAGATTTCTATATGCAGCCTCTGTGTTGACGGCGGCAACTTGTGTGAGCATTTGTTTGTCTTGCTGTGTAGACATTTCCTTTATGTCCATTGAAAGAACCCTGTTGAATGATTTAAGAAGGAAGAAATGTATGCAGTGAATGATTGCTGCTTCTTTCAGGTATTTATTGAACCCCGCCCCTCCCCCATTAGTTGGTGACCTTTTAAAGATCGAGAGAGTCTTTTTGTCCTTCATCTCCAAATTCTGAGCTGTCATCTTCAAATTGAGGGGTGATTGTTGGAATAGCAGGAGCCAGAATTCAAGATGCATTTTAAATATTGCGGAAAATGAATTTATCCGAATATTTGTATATCAGATCGATTGTATTTATGACATGTAAACAAAAGGTGCGTGCGTGTGTGTGTGTGTGAGAAATTAATCTTTCAGATGCATTATTGATTAAAGAAATTACAACAATTGTAATCTAATGGTTTGTATTGGCTGCTTCTGCATACCAATAAATCTTAAAATCGTCAACTGTGAGCTAATCGTACTCTAAATAAGTTGTAATTTTAGTTTACAGATGTAAGCTCCGATTCTGACGCTTCAAATGTTAGTCGTTTGTTTATTCTGTCAACGTTAGTTTGAGCTTCGGAAAAGCTGGAGGTGGGGGTGTTTTCCATTGTCTTAGAATTTCAGCTGTGAAATCAATGACAAAATCATCAATACAAGTAATGGAAAGAAATGTTAATAAAATTATTTTTTTTGCGCTCTGTAGCACTTTGATAGAGATGTCTAATGGTATCGTTTACTATATAAAACCTGACTTTGAATTAATTTTGCTGTCGTTTATTTCTGCAAAAGGAAGGTTAAGGTTAATAATGTGAGCTGTTAAATTAGACGATGTAGGAATTTACCAATTTTAACAAATTTAAAACATGCCAGACCTTATGATGGCATTTGAATAATAAAGAATAAATATAATGCAGTCATGAAACTATTTTTTTTTTTCACCAAAAACAGGGCAAAAGACAACAACCTGGAATTAAAATTGTTTGACAGCTCATGCATAACTTAGTTTTCATATGAACAGCCTTACCATAAATCCCCAGTTGGATTGATGTCTGGTCTTTGACTAGACGATTATAAAACTAAAAAATGTATATATTTTGCTAATCCACTATAATATTGCTTTGGCAGTATGCTTTGAGTCTTTGTCTTGCAGGAAGATAGCACTCTGTCCCATATCAATATAAAGGTCAACTGGCTTCCTGTAACCTTTGACTAGTTTTCAAGTCGCTCTTGCTGATAAGCATCCCCAGAACATGATGCTGCCTGCACAGGTTTCACTGAGGATGCTGTTCTGGAGGTTGAGTTTGCATTAAACATTTTCCTTGGTGGCTGAACATTTCAATTTTAGTCTGACCAAAGCTTTTTCATCCCATACACATGGGAGAATCACAAACATGCTTTTTTAAAAACTCAAAAGATGCCTTCAGTCAAAGAATAATCCAGTGCCTGTATCGGCATCTGTGCCGTTTGATTAATGCCCTCTTTGTAAGCTTTGAGGTGCGGCCTTCTTTGATGGGTTGGTTGTGGTACCATCTTGCTCTACATATGATCCTAAATGTCATGTTGCTCCAGGATGACATTAAATATTTAGAAATATTTCTATAACTTCAGAAAAGGTGACATATCATGTGAAACACGGTTGAACCAGAACGTTTTAGAGGCTTCATAGCTCTGTCATCCTGTTTCTATATAAAGAAATACATTCACAAGTGAAATCAGTTCTTAAACAAGATCTGAATGCCATTGGAATCAGTGAGATTTAGGTCCAGAAATAAAAGGAATGACTTTTTAATATTTTACACAGAGCAAAACCTCTTTCCAAACAATAGTAGTTTTTTGGAAGATGGAAATTCTATTTGTCCCAAATCTTACAACACATTTGATAACTTAATAAGCTGTTTTTACAGAATGGTTTCAAAGGGATATTTTACATCGTTACCAACCGTTACCAGCATGACGTCTCCTTCCTCAATAGTTTAGCAGCAAGTAGTTTTAAATAACAAATGTACTTATATATTTCCTTAACTCTGAAATGTTTCTGGATTTAGATGCACACATTTAATCAGATCAGGCTTAAACTTGTTTGCAATGAAACATATTTACATAAGTCCAGCAGGTTCAGCAATAGCTGTTATTTCAAAGAATCTGCTGCTGTGCAACAGCATAGGAAATACTAATGACAAATATCTATATAATCAGTTGGGTATTTCTGGGACAGTTCTGTAATACAAATATACATAACTAAACATCCCTATGATTATGTAAATAAATATAATTTATATTAAATCATCTGGATTTTTTTGCTGTAATACAATCGAATTAAAGCTGCATCTGGAACATTTCTGTAAGATGCCAACAGCAAGAAATCCACTCTTATACAACAATGTAAACATTTTGAAACAATAAAAAGGTTAAAAGTTCAGCAGCAAAGGGAAGAAGGGGTGAATTATTGTTATTCATTAGACTCTGACAGAAAAATGTTAGAGAAATCAGAATGCTAAATAAAGTCCTTCAGTTCCCAAAAACTATACTTATACTTTAAAAATGCAAAGTCTTTCATAATCTTGGTTCATCAAATTCAGCTTAGCTCACAGCATTCAGAACTGCTTGTGCTTTTTGCACTGCAGCTTCCAGCTTTTCTGGGTCACCGAGCAGCTGTTGGAGTGAAGCTGAGTCCATCTCCAGGAGCATACCTTGAAAATCAGAAATATGTGGATATTTATCAGAACTGTGTGAAGTCAAGAAAAGGTGCATACTGCGTGATTAATAAATCAGTGCCACTCACCTGTGATATCATTAGCATGCAAGGGATCCATCTGCTCAACCAATGAGAAGAGCTTCTCTCCAAGGCTGTCCGTCTCATCAGCTTCTGAGGCGTCGCTGAGGTCGGTCTCTATATTTTGCCTGGAGAAAAAGGCAGACTTCATTACAATCAGTCATTTCAAAATTCATAAATGTAATCTTCCTACTGGTTTAAAAGGTAAAATTCAGAATGGGCTCCAAAAAGAGAAATATGTTTTGTTCTTTGAATGAAAGGAATGTAAAGACGAGATATAAATCCTGTTTAGAGAGTAGAAAACTACAGACTCTTTTAGTGTCTTCAGAGCGATGTTCACATGGTCCTCAAGGAGTTTGGGATCTGACAGGAGCTGTAAAACTGCCTCTTTGTGCTGCTCCAACAGCATTCCTATGGACAAAGTAAAATACCTTTTATTTGCTAGAAGACAGATCCAGACTAATGTTGCATCATGAAATTAAAATTATTTTAAATTACCTGATATTCACACTGACAGTCATTTGAATGTTTTATTTTTACAATAAGAATTTAGCACACATGGATATAAAATCAGATGGTAGCTTAATGTGTTACATAATATTTATTCTCTAAACATTAAAAGCGAATAAATCAGGCTTTAGAAACACATGAAAGCTATAAACCTGCTATAGGCGCTATTTTAGAATTAAAACCCTGTTTAATTGACCTCTTAGAAATGCCTCTATGTCCACCTAATGTTGGGGATTTTTTTTTTGTCAGTAGCCAAAAGATTCTGGAACCACTGTCAGTAAAATGCGTAACATACATTAACCCCAGTTCAACTAACTGTCGGCTTTATTTCATACCATATTACCCCTAAACATAGAGACTGTTTTGTTTTTAAAAGTATGATATTTTTATTCACCACATAGATTACAGCAAAAGGAAACATAAACATAATCGAAGACTGAAGGCAAAATTAAACAAATTAGGGAGAAAAAAAACCAAGTTAAAAAATGCCTACTGAAATGTCATCCCTCTAGGTTTCTATAAAGTGAATATATTTTACTTACCTGTTATTTTCTGTGAGTAGCCAGTGTTGTAAACATCCACCAATTCAAACAGCTGCTCCCCCAGAGAGTCAGAGGACTCGGATACATCGTCATCATTATGTGCTACCTCACTGTAAGCAATCACAGTAACATGAGAATAAATGATCTAAGACAGTATGTGACACTCAGACAAATCCTGAAACATATTATAAATACTGATCATTCTGCTTACTATATTCCAAAGTTCCTTATGAAAAGCCATGTCTCATGTAGAATTAATTGCCAATTTAATAAATTAATTATGAATGAATAAATGAAATTAATTTAACAAAAATGTAGTCTACTGCATTTGAGTTTAATGCAGGTAACAGGTTGCAGTCAAAGCAATCTGGTTCCTAATCTACCCTTCTTAACCTGCTTGGAATCTAGTAGCCTTAAAAACAACAACAAAAAATCTTTCCTCAATTCTCTAGCACGTTGTTGTACCTGGACTTCGGTGCCAGCTGTAGAGCTTGTAGGGCTTTATCCAAAGCTGCTGTCAGTATGGCTT
>JAUZNJ010029146.1:0-15607 GCA_034780135.1 Jordanella pulchra | reverse complement strand
TATATATAGATGGATGGATGGAAACAGAAGAGCATCAGGTTACAAGCTATACAATACTTCCTGAAAAAAGACCTCAAAAACTTTAACTTAGTTTCTTGGATGCTAAGTGTGTTACAATGTAAGGCAGCTCTCAGACTTTTGCTGGATGAAAATCCCTACAGAAGTGGAGTGGAAAACACTTTATATCAATGCACCTGGGCTCTCCTTAATCTCCGAACATGTCTCCTGTGGAGACACTGTGGCACACTCATCAGACTGTTATGAATACCAAGTATTTCATAACTAAAGAAAGTAAAGAGGCAACAAGCCTCAGAGGGAAGAAAGAAAAGAGTGTAAAGAGGCAATGGTGTTTAGCTGACAGTTTAAAGTAACAAAATATGCAGCTTTCAACAGTGTCAGCAATCACGAGAGACTTCAACGTGCCTTTATTGGCACCATACTAAGTCTGAGCTGATGTTAGCTGAAGAAAGAGAAGAGCATCCAGGCGGTACACAGGGAATCACACAGCACAAAGAGACACAATTTAACTTTAAAGTCCTTTTATGTCATATTGACCCCTTTCTTGGATAAATCTATTGTAACCATTCAGATCTCTCTGCTCTGTTTTTGTTATGACACACTTTTCCTACTCACCTTTCTCACCTCTCATTCTTCCAAAGATCTGATTGCATGTTTGAACTCCTTCAGAGCTCCTATAATAGCACAAACGTACCACTCAGCTACACAATGAGAGAAATAAATGTTTCACGGGCAAATCCGATAAGATTGAGGCTGCATGACAACGGGAGTCCCCAACCAGTGGTGTGTGCCGTGCTGCCGCAAGCTACTTTTCAGTTACATCTGTGCTCTGTCTGCACTTGGCCCACGACTTCCTGGCTCTTATGCATCACTGTGTTACTCTGATCTTTCTCCCCCACTGAATTGTCTTGAAATCAGTCACATTCATAATGAGCCTCTACAGGAGGAGAATTTTGTGTTATTGCACCCGCCCACCTACATAAACAGGGCACAGGGAATGCAGCGGCTCAGCAGGGAAGAGAAAAAAGAGGGACGCAGAGTGGGGGAATGACAGAGAGACAGCAGGACAATGCTAGTTTGTGATGGCTTGTGGCTGATGCCTAATGGAACAATTTAAAGGACTGCAGTCGACTATGAGTGCAGCAATTTAGGGTACTGATTCTGCAGAAGAGGTTGGAATGAACTGTCATGTATCATGTCGTAAAATAAAAGGCACACTGAGTAAAAGACCTACGCTCTCATACAAAAGCAACATGCCAAGTATACCTAATGTTCACAGAATACATGTTAAGACACAGAACTAAAGTAAAGTTTAAAAAATCTTTTAGAAACAATCTGAAGAACATCCTTTTATAATATTTAAATTTCTATATCGCAAATAGATTCTTAAATCTCTAGCTTTTTTACTTTGATACTTGTACATACTGTTCACGGCATCAGGAAAGTATTTCAAAACTTTAAAACTACCAAAATCTGCCCAGCTACAAAAGCTGACAGACTGGCAAGGAGAGCATAAATCCGAAGCTTTGGACAACTACAGGTAAAATGTGATAAAGTGTGGAACTGGGAATGACTTGTGCAGCCGGGGCTTTGCCTTCTACCAGTAACACCACCCTTAACATACTGTACATCCAAAGCTACAATGGACTGGGTAGGATCAAAGTATACACATGTCTTATGAAGGCCCAGCCAAAGCCCAATGTTAAATCCAACAGAGAATTTCTGATGATACTTGAAAATGGAGGTTTAGTAACACATTTATCCCATATTTAACAGGGCTGTAGTCCTTATTGTTTTATTTTACAACATAGCCTGTCTAGCATTGTGGTGCCAGATGCAATGTTCATATGCTCAGATGCTTTGCTTCATACATACGTGTGTAAAAACTCTCTTATACATTATTTTAAAATAATTTCAAATACAATGGAAAGAGAAGTGAATAGAAATGTTAAAAGGAAGAGAAGCAGATGACAATAGAAATGAGGAAGAAGGATAAAGTGAATACAAATGAATAGGAATCTACTTCTACACCTGCAGAGGGAGAAAGAACACAAAACAAAAAGAAGAAGTATCTCAAGGACAACAACCCACCCATTTATCACGACATCACTAAAAAATCACACTATTATTTAATACAATATGTATTTAGTGTCATCTGCAGTTAAATATGATTTTTTTTTGTCTGTAAACACCAGGATCCAAACACTAACGGGTGAATGAGTGAGGATGTCTGTATAGGGAAGTTTTTTTCATAAAAAAAACTAAATAGCAGGAGTGCAAAGCTAAAGATGGGACGCAAAGGATGTGGAATAAAACTGCAGTAAAAGGCAATACTGCTTACAAGGTGCCATTCAGGTTACAGAGTAATATGATTTAATAGAATAATTACTTATGCAAGTCATTGCATGTACACTTAGAACCTTTGAACCATGCTACATAAAGTCATTCTACACCATGCACCCAACATCCAAGTTTCTTTTTCTTTTCACCTAATCAAAAAAAGTTGCATTAAGCTGCAAAATTGTGTGAAAAAGAAGAAAAATATTTATTTACATCATAAGTTCACTCATTACAATCAAACTACATAATTAGCCTGTTGGATGAGGACTCACTGCTGTAGATTTCCACACCTGACAAAGATGAATGTCCCATCCTGGAACTCACTCAAATTATGCTTCTGACTGTTTAGTGCATTTATTTTTTTATCTCTGTTTTTTTTTAAATACTGCCAGGAAAAATGGTGAGAAAGCAAAGATATGAGTTTTGCTAAATCAGCTTAAGCTTTAGTCTACTCTTATACAGAAATCACAGGGGGATTTATTGGATAAAAAGGAACTTAGGTTGCAAGAACTATAAGATTAGAGATTGTTTTATCCTCTGCAGTGTCTCAGCTTGACCATAGCTGGCCTAAGGTCAAAGCCTGAGTGTCAAAGCATTAAAGAGCTGCTGGCAAATCTGCTGACTTCAGACTTATTACTGACATTTTTCCTTTTGATCAGATAGATCAACAAATTACTGACAAATTGTGTCAGTAAAGCCAAATTGTCCCTTAAAAATAATTAAAACCCTGGAAACGTGTTCATTTTTTTATATTTCAAACAAAACATGTTTTTTTACCAGAGTTTGTTCAACAGATAAACACAAAGTACTGCAGAATTGTCAACTTGAGTAAAACGGGTATATGTTTCATGATTTCACAGGTTTTCTTCCAGGACAGGTCTGTATTTAGTTTCATCTTTCAACTCTAACCAGCCTCCATGTCCTTGCTGTGTAAAAGTGTCTCCCAAGGTGTGATGTAACCACCACCATGTTTTCCACTGGAAGTGGTGCTTTTTACGTGACTTTTATCTGATCTGTGGTGCAACAAAGATTTACTACAGCTTTCTCAAACCTCTGATGCATTTATGAAAGATCTAGACACATACTTAGATTAATTACACACAAGCAGACTCCTTTTACATCTATATAAATTTATGGGAAAACTATATAGAAGAAAACTAGTCTAGAAAGGCAACAGGATATTTTTTTTTCTTCTATCCATATATGCAATGATTAGATTTAAAGAAAAGACATAAACAGGTTGGAGAAAGGCCAGTGTTGATGTATAAAACTCATGAAGATTCATTTAAACTGTGATATGAGCATGAAGCTGAGACTGGCAGACTGTCTGCTGGCTGTCAGCATGGCCACTTCAACAAATTATTCCTCACCGTCTTAGCCTCACATCAGCCTTTTCTTCTTGTATGAATAATTCATCTGCGTTCCCTTTTTAGCCATTCCAATGTCAAATTGAGTGAACTATGAAAAAAATATTTATAAATACCACCTATGAGTACAAATATTAGCATTTATACAAAGTATAGATTGGAATATTTGGGCTTTATTCGGAATATCCGAGTTGTTGCAGGAAAAGCCTCAGCTTGCCAATAAGAATCTAAAACAATGCAAAACATTAAACCATTACGCGCCTTCTGTTTGTGTTGATGGGGGAGCCGCTAAGTGCTGTTAGCACGTTTCACAATAGTATTTTACCCGCATGCCAGGAGATAGATTTTGTTCTCATTTCCGAATCACACAGCAGAGATTATAGAAGCACCCACTGTTTTACTGAGAGACCATAAAAGAGAGGCAGAGAGCATTAGGATTGGAGATCTGTTTGCCAATTACTTTGCCTTTTGTGTAGACACGGTGTGAGCAAAGAGAGGGGAACATCTAAAATCCCATATGAAGAATTCATGTGATTGCTATCATGGTGCGAGGTTTAGTGGTATCCTCGCAGAATGTGTCCACCTAATTGGATTTTCACGACATTCAAGTGCACAGCAAGAGACAAAACATCGCACAAGGGGGAAAACATCAGAGGAAAAAATGGAAATACAGGGCCAAGTGTTCTTCTAAAGACATTTTATTTTCCTAATATAAGCTTAGACTTTTCATTTTCTGGTTCTTTAGTAGAAAATATGATTTTTTTTAGCGGACTGAGTTTACATAACCAAGTTAAGTAATGAATTGTTGAAACAGCATCTTTAGAATGTGTTTGAGAAAGAGCACATGGGCTCATTGAAGCGGCAGCATAGTTTTTTTATTTGGTTGGTGCCAAATGATGAGATTTTGAGCTGGAGTTAATATGGTCCACATTTTGGACATCTTTAAATAGAGGACAGTTTTTCCAGCAGATCTCTTTTATCAATAATGCTCCTATAGTTACAGAAATATTTCATGTGAATACTTCTACATTAGGTGGTGCAGTAGGTATTGCTGTTGCCTTGCAGCAAGAAGGTTTAGGGTTTGATTTCTGGCCAGGGGTCTTTCTTCATGGAGTTTGCATGTTCTCCCCGTAATAAGTGGGTTCTCCCCGGGTACTCCAGCTTCCTCCCACAGTTCAAAAACATGACTGTTAGGTGAATTGGCTTCTCTACATTGTCAGTAGGTGTGAGTGTTTGTGTGTATGGTTGTAGGTCTTTGTCTGTCTGTGTGTTGCCCTACGACAGACTGGCAACCTGTCCAAGGTGAGCAATGCCTTTGCCCATAGATAGGCACTGGCCTGACCGCGAGCCTGAAGTAGGAGAGCAGGAGAAGATGGATGGACTTCTGCATTATTGGATAATATAATTTTAAAGGACAAACATAATTTGGCCTGCATCTCATTATAGGCAGGGATCGACTCGATCTGATACAATATCGTCACTAGATCCAACAAAGACATCATTTTTTCAGTTGGACAGCAGGGTGAGGTTTCCCCTACAAATAGCTTTAATTTTACTTTGTGTTGCTAGAGATCAATATTTCTGACAGATTTAACAAAATAATCTGATGGAGAAAAGAATGATTGTTCCCCTAAATAATATATTTACATTCTACATTAAACTTTTAATTAAATGTAGTAAAAAAGTTTCAGAAATATCAACATACTACTTTAGGTTGAGAACAAACATGTTATAGTGATCTCTTCTCAATCACACAAATTGGACAAAATACAAAAAAGATAATTCTTAAATGTGATGTGAAAAGATAAAGAATTGTGGCACATTTGGGTTGTTGGAGGAAGATACACCAGAGCAAAATTTTGTTAAATTGGGTTCAGTTTAATCCACTAAAATGTGGCTGAGAGGGTAAAGGTGATAGATGTCTGCATTATGATACCTACTGATCTCTTAACGTAATTGAAAGTTGGTGTCTTTTGATCTTATAGTCTAACCCAGCTTGACTCTCAACGTTGTCAGCACTTGTGTGCTAAAAGAACTATGTTAAAAACATATTTTTCCGTTTTAATTAGAGACGAGGACTAAAACATCTACGTAGATCTATAGAGTTTGGGTAATTTATTCAACACTAAGCAGAAAAGCCATGCTAGACAAAATCTTGTTACCTTATTCTATTTAACCATCACCCTTTATATACTGTATAACATCACATGAAGGAGCTGAAAATCTTAGCATCAGCAGGCGGAAAGATTTAAAATCTACAAAATAACTATCAGACTGCAGTTACGGTCGTCAACCTGTGCTAACCAATAAAATGGACATTTAAAAAAATGACACCATGATATACTCTTCAATTCATTTAAGTAAAGTAGTATACGAGTATTATTTTAACATCTTTCAAGGAGACACCTTTGTAGAATCTTTTTGTAACCCCCTGTGTCCCACCTCATAAACCTTCCCTAAGCAGCTACGTAAATAGGCAAGTATAATGCTTATCAAAAGAGTAGAAAGTTTGGGCATAAACTGCTGAAATGTTGCAAACAGTTCTTATATATTGTAATTTTGTAATTGTTTATACAGTATCGAAGCAAAGGTACTAAATATTTAGGTAAAATGTTTTGAATATGAAAAATATAAGCATCAACATATTGTTAAATGTAGATACTAGGATCTGAACCCAAAAAAATGCTGGGTTACAGCAACTCGAATGCCACAGTGTCTATTTAGCCTTCTGCAGTTACTTGAAGGCAGCCTGTGACGACCATTTGAGGATTTGTCCACTCCTACATCACCTTTACTTTACAGCCATAAAGTGACTGCTTTATATTTCTACTCTGTCTTGTATGGAGGCAAGCAGCAGGTCCCAGACTAATCTGCAGATGAATGTGTGTGCAGTGTAGGTAAACACAAAATGTTTTCTCTCTGAGCACAAATGCTCTCGAAAATCAGCCACGCTCTGGAGAATTTTACCAGGGTAAACAAATGGATTTGTATGAATGCAAATGAACAAATAGCCAAATATATATGCAGGCACATTCAGTTGGTGCATTTTCACTTAAACAAAAAAACAAGGCGCTCAATGGTACATTATAAAGAGGTAATGTCATAATGTTGCCTTTGGCAGTAAGAGTCAGTTGTACCATTTTCATTTTCCTTGTCTCATTTTTTTTTACCCTCAGTTTTAGTTTCAGTTTTAGAAAACACGAGCTATAAAGAACTATGTGCCCAGAGGAAATGCAATGTAAATGGGGATCTATCCTCTTGGCTCCAGCTAGGCTGCAAGCACACTGATGTCTCATCAATGAGTTCATGCAGTATTCTTGCTGAGATAAGTCATAAGAATTGTAAGGTAACCTGGGAAGATATTGCATGTAGTCATATATATTTTTATGCCAAGTAGTTTTACAAAGAAATGTAATTCCTAGCACAGTATTCAAATCCAAAATAAGGTAGTCACAACACTTGAGCAGGTGGATATGAAGGTGAAGCAATTCAATATTTAAAAAACTACCATTTTAGAGCAATAAATCAGGCAAATCTGAGGTCAAGCAATTTCCAATATTTTTTTGTTTTTGTCAAAAGAGCTTTTGTGTCACACCGTCATTTAGCAAGTATAACAGAAAATATGTCTCTATGTTAGTTGATATCCAGAAAAATTTTATTAAAGAAGACCCCAGCCATGGGGTCTTCTTTAATAAATAAAAATGAAGTGTTTATGGGGTGTTCAAGCAGGAAAAGTGTCTTTAAAGATAATTTGAGTAAAATAAAAGTTCTGTAAGTAATAGAACAGGGGAAAACTTGAGCTTGTGTGATATAATGTATAATATAGTGTTATATTATAACATTTAAAATCTAAATCCCCCGTAACATGGCCAACAGTCTTTAGACTATTTAACAAACTGATTTAAAAACATGAATTTAGATCAAATCTAATCTGTAATTTCGATTAAATTTGTTGAACGGTTAACTTTGAAAATTATGCAATTTAGTTTTTATACTACTTAAATAGAAAAAAATGCATTTAAATATATTTAATTTAGGGGTACCAGAGAAGAGAAGGCTCAATACAGAAGCCCACCACATTTGTCAGTGTTTTATCTATAAAAAAAATCTACAATGTAAAGCTATGTACAATCTTCCTTTAACTTAATGGTAATTCTCCACCTATTATCCTGGCAGTTGTTCCTCTGGCTTAATAGAGTCAATCACATACAATACCATTGGTATGATGTTCTGCATTCATGCATTGAATAATCACAAACAGGCCATGGTCATATATTATTTCTATGGAAGAGGCGATAAAGCCAAGTGGGTCAACAAGTCCAAGATCAAATTAGAATAAGCACCGAAAATGTTGGATGCCAAAGGGGACAAAAAAAGAGTAGCGCTGGGAGGACAATATAAATGTTGACGTTAACTGAAGGAGAAACTAAAGATGTGGAGGTAGTCAGATTTTGAAGATAGCCTCACTAATACCAGTAATCCTAGTGTTATTCTTAGCCTGATAGTTATACTGACATGAAGGTATATACAATATGTAATTTTTCAATATTTGTTATTGTTCAAGTTTCCGATTTGGTCATTTAAGCTACCATCAGATAGTAGCTTAAATTGCCTGCCGATGTCTGCTGATCACTCCTGGTGCAAAAACCCTATTTAGGCTCAAAAAGGACAAACTGAACATTTCAGAACAAATGATTGATATATTGTTTGAATATCAAACATATCTTTTTGGTGTTTTTTACAGTCATAGTAAATGACTATAGATGCCTTTATTATTCATGCTGCTGTCAGTTTCTTGACTTTCCGCCCAAAACCCAGGATTATTTGCAACAACCCATATCTTCCTGTCTGCTTTCCCATATCCCTTCAACTTCTGCTCCACCTCTACGTCTCCTCTTCCCAAGGGGCTGCGGGAGTTGGTAAAAGATAAGCTTTGTGTTGTGGCAGAGGCAACTGACACCGCTTCAACAACATGAGGATTTAGCCCACGAGCATGAAAACTAATACTCTGCACGTGAGGGGAATCTCTGATGCACACCCTCACCCATCTGCTCATGTATACCTAAACGGGAATGGAAAAAACTTGCAAGGTCCCACAAAAGCACAAACACTCATGCTTGTGTAAGCACATTCAGTGGGTGTAACGTGCATAACAGAGGCACCCAGGAGTTCCCACAACGCCACAATGAAAACACCCCCCGGCATGCCTTGCTCTAATGCTCACAAAATTGCTTTTAATTGGTGGAGGAGAATAAATCAATGCAAATCATGTTTAGAATTATGGTGATGGAAATTAGGAGAAAAGGGGCTGATAGAAAAACAGAGAGCAACAACTGCTGCCAGATCATCAGATAACGCTGCTTCTGAAATGGTAAAAAAACAACTGTTTACTTCCGTTCTTGCACTATAGCTGTACAAAGACATTTTAAGGGCATACTTTAGATCTCAGCAGACCAGAAGACAATCTCAACAAAGAGAGTAAATAAGCCCAATAAGTCAGAGAATCCTCAGAGAGGCAAGGGGCCCCAGAGCGCTCTGTGATTCATCCCTTTCCCGTTTGCCTGCACATGCTTTGATGAAAATTAGCTGTCAGTCTATGGCACTCATCTGATCGACACAACTTCATCTTGAGCTCACTGACCTTTACGGAGGGAGCAAGGGAAGCACAGCCGCCCACCTTGCACCCAGATCAACACAGTTTGAGATAAAACAATAACAACCTCAGACGCTCAACAAGATGACACAGCACGGAGCTCGGCTTCCTGCTGAAAGACATGACTGGAGCAGGAAGGGTCGAGGTGGATGGGATGGAGCTGTCTGCATGTTGTACACGTGACACCGCCTGTATAAGTGTGTATGTTTATGTTTAAGAGATAAAAAAGCAGTGACTTAAAAAAAAAACATTAAATGACATGAGGGAGTTAAAATCCCAAAACACAAACCAGAGTGATGCTGCTTTACAGACAAATCAAATGAATCAAATCAAACTTGACGAATAGAGTACAATTTCCTGCATGCACCGTCTTGTTATCAAATGCTCACAAAATGAAAATGGCTTCTCATCTCTCCCGTTACTCAAGCAGAGTTCATATGCTTTAAAATATTCAATTTGCAGGCTCACCAGGTAAAATCCATTAAAGCCAGCCAGTAATGTCTATTGAATTAGAGCTGCTCCATATAAAGCATGGGATCTCCCTGTTCTGTTAGTGGAATGGCTCTGCTGGCACCTTGTTTGGTAGCAAAAGGCAAATGAGATTAGGAGGAAACATGGGCTGCTAACGTAACAACATAATTCTTTAAATCATACAAAACTACAACGAGCCACAAAGAGGCCGATACAGCTAAGAGGGAGACATAATGGTCTATTGAAAATCCTAGACCACTCGGTGGGACAAAGGCTCAAAATCAATAGCCTCAGCAGGTAATATTTAGATACAGATGTACGAAGGGGAGTTTTGCTGTTTAGAAATGAAATATATCAAAAAAATTATCAACAAAAGTTCTTCATTAAGACCCCATTCAATCACCCAAACAGTAAAGTTTATGTTCTTTCAGGAATTATACTCAAATAAGCAATGTTTAAGTTTACAGTTGACCACAAATGAGCTTTAAACAGTAATTCCAGCAATGTTTGGTTCACTTGCTATCAGCTGTTCTGCTCACTGTGCTGCTTGATGTTTGGCCAGTGGGTCGTATACAAGAGTTGATATGGACATTGCTTTCTCTGCCGCTCTGTTGTAATGTTTAAAATCATAAGAACAATACAATTGTTCAAAGCAATAAAAACTCGAGATCTAAAACCAGAGTAATAAACTTTAAAGAACTAAAGTGGTCTCCAAAACACAGGGTACATGCAGTTTACTGATAAAATGGTTTTGGCAATTTCTAAAATTCGCTTTCTCTTTCTCAAATATTGTATGGTCCACATTAGATTACTTTTTAGTGCTATTTTATTTCTAAAGCAAAAACAATCCTTTTTGTAACACAGTTGGTAGCGTAGCTATAAAGGGAACCGAATAAGTGTTATCTTTACCTCAATCTTCCGTGGACAGAGCTAAAAATCTGGATGTAAGCCCCTCTATCTGCAACCCTTATAACAGGCTGTAAATTACAGATCAATTGCAGCATCAGCCCCCCCACTCTAAGTTATCGCAGCCTGGGTGGATATCTATCCCCCATAATAAAAAACAATCACTGTTCACTGTGGTGTGGTACATCAAGAAAGTTATTCTATTTTTCTTTGTACTATTATGAACTGATTTGTTAAAATAACCCTCTGGTAACCAACTCTATTAACAGACCCATCAAAATGCAGATCTTTTTCTCTTTTATGGAATTTGTTTTACCTCTGTGGGCTTTTTTTTTTTTTTTATCAGCGTTTGATTTGAATCACCCGACGACTCGATGACCTTTTGTACCATAATCGGAAGTGAAGGTGCACCTCTCCCCCACCACCATTGCACCACTGCTGCCGTGGCTGCATGTGATGTCTGCATTGCCATTTTAATTACCCTGTTCTTCATGGAGGTTGGTTTTTAATGCCAAAATTACAATGGGGTGTGCTGATCAGTGTTACATGACTCAAAGGTCTTCTAAGGAGTTGATTGTAACTAAAGCTGGTGTTGCCCTTGGATCGCATCCAGAACAATGAATTATTCAACTGTGACCGAGTGACACTGCCTAGTACATGCCAGGTGAGGCTGTAAGCAAAGTTAACCCAAAGTTGTGCTGCCCTTGTCCTGTATATATGTCCACTAAGCAGAAGACAACTAATAGTCTCATTTGAAAGATCTGCAAGTCTTCAAGCTCTCTTTCTCTCTCTTACCCCAAACTGTTCAGAATCTAACTCTAACACTAAACAACACGGCAACAAGTGCACAATTAATACTTCACAGTTGCATGCATCCCAGATTTTCCTCCGCACTTGCTTTGTGCGACCTGACTGAAGCGTGACAGCTCATCAAAGAAGCAGCAAGGAAAAGGTAATCATATTTAACAGGTTTAGAATATAGTGAAAAGAGACATCGCATACCTTGAGCTTTTAAAATCTTACTTATCAAACATAAAAGCCTGTTGGAATCCAAGAACAAGGCTGTCTTTTCAAGCTCAAGGAATTCCACAAAAAGAGGATGTCACTGGTTTCATTTTCAACACCGATAGCAGCAGCAGCTGCTGCAGCAACCAGAGGCTCACTGAGGGATCAGAAACGTGCTGTTCTTCTTTTACATCAGATGGCCTCTGCCTAAGATTCAGATGAGCATTAGACTCAAAGAGGTCATAACAAAATATGAAACGTGAAGAGAAAAAAACCAACATAGTTTTCGAGCATTCTTCTCACTGAAAAAAAATTGTAAATAAAGTGACCCATGTTTTGGGAAACATTTTTCATCTTTTTACAGCTTATTTTCATTTTGTTAATGGTGTAACAAAATACATGAGATAACATCCTCAGTCACCTCTTTTTTTTCAGTTTAACAGGACAAGATAGGAAAAAATCGATGGGTAAGCTGTCTAAATATCCAGCCTTCCAAACTGATGTCAACTATTTGGTAAAGCTCCATTCCACTCAAATACTGTTTTATTCTTACTTTTGCTTTTATCTCTTGCAATTGACTGCTAGCATAATTGATCCACAGTCCTTATACTATACTATACTATACTATACTATACTATACTATACTATACTATACTATACTATACTATACTATTCTATTCTATTCTATTCTATTATATTATATTATATTATATTAGTAAGAGATTGGAAACAATTTTTGCATTTGCAAAGGTGTAAGCACTTGACTTTAAAGTTTCTTGGTGAAGCCCCCTGCCCCTGGGGGAATTTAAAAGGAGTAAAAGTTAATTACAGTTAACAAAAATGAAAAAAGAGGCAAAACAACGACGAACGTCTATCAAGCGTTTGAGAGTTGCTGCTTATTTAAGAAAACAAAGGGACTCAGAGAGAATTGTTATCTGTTTGATTTGGTTTGGTTAGCATTAGCATGGCAACAGGCTGTTGACAGTACAGAAGGGGGCTTAAATTGTAGCTACTACCTTTATCTGTTGACTTATTTGTCTCCAAAATAAATGATACAATGCTGATGATAAATTAAAAAGTACACAAAAGCTGCTAACATAGAAAGACTTGCACATTTATCTACTTTATTAACCTTTATTTAACCAGGAAAGTCAGGGGAGTCCTGGCCAAGAGGCAGCAAAAGGTTACAAATTCAGCACAAATTCAAAATGACATAGGATTAAGATTTGTAGGATTTTTTTCAGTTTAAGCTTTTATAGCAACTTGCTATTCTATGAGTAGCATTTTAAGTATTTACACCTATATAAGCCATGAGAAAAACTCAGAAGTTTTTCTATTATTCTCGCAAACTTACTTTGATTAAGTTATTTGTTTAGGGGAAGTTACTAACTACTGATATCTACATCATAGATCCCCATTTCCCCCCCAAAAAATCAAAGCTCTCCCTTCACTTATGGTTAAGGCTTTCTCTTATGTGGGAAATAAAACCATTTACATACATTGGGTTAAACCCTAAGAAATGTAAATTCTGCTCGTGTTCCCTTTGAAGTAAATTAAACCAAAATGAGTTTTTGGTTATTTACATAGCTTCTATGATTTCACAATTACCATGCAAACAAACAAATAGCTCCTCCTGTCAGTTTAAAAACAACTCGTTCATTAAAAAAAATGTGAAAAGGGTTTAGTTCAGCACTACCACATTAGACTGCATCAGATTCAGCTCTGCTTCTAATTAGAGGCTGTGTGGACTTGATCAGCTGGAGACTTTCGTACTAAAAGGTCACTTTTTTTTTTTAAAGGGGGGCTTTGGGTTTGTTTCCCCATTTAATCTTTCTCTCGAGAGAGATCTTGACACTCAGTGCATGCCTATTTCAGCAGCACAAAAAAGACCTGCACTGTTTTAGGTGGCCTTATTGTTGCTGTTTACTGAGGGTCTGCATATGAATGAGCAAACAGTAAACAGCTGTTGGGTAGCAATTTTTCCACCTCAGATGTCTGTAGTGATCCATTTGTCCACACTCAGTTAGTCTGATTTTAATCACACATCAGAGCTTCCATTGAACAAATGCAATTATACCTATTATAAACTTAATTGTTCATACACCTTATTTGTATTCATATTGTGTCACGTTCCAATAAAAAGCTTTTCAAAATGTATTTGTATTGTTTAATATTCAACAAAATAGACCAGCATAGAATAGGGCCAATATTGGGACTAGTGTGCAAGGCATTTAATTTCCAATACCATCCAATGCAGCCATGTGCCTCTTGGAGTCATTTGATTAGTGCTGTAAAAAACAAAAACTCTGATAAAAAAGGAAGCTATGGGCTCTGTGAAGGAATTTTTTAAAAGTAAATTAATGGTTAGTGGTTATTATTCCCATACAATAGCTTTAGGCTGTGCCTCCTCTACCTTCTAGTAGGGTTCTTATGACTGATAATATGCAACCTATAGTTGATAACAGCCGCTTGGGCAGCATCTAAAACCCTAAGTTTTATAGACAATTTATCTGCTTTATATGTTTTATCTACTTAATTTAAAATGTACCTACTTTTTTAAAAATTGTACGTTAAACCTTTACTTTGAATTAATTCCACATGTTTCAGTCAATAGAAATTCAATGTAAGATTTTTTGTTTTTGATATGTCTAATATGAGTAACGTGCAAATCACTTTTTTTACAATACATGAAGAATTAATAAAATTCTGTTGAGGTTACAAATAAATAGGTTAATTATTTCCACAGGCAAAAAAGGAATTACCTTAGGGTTAGGGTTCATGATAAAACCCTCTAACTAGGGAACAGGGAAGAAAATAACATTGCAAGTTCTACTTAAAGAAAGTATATTAAAACAACTGTAGCTTTTTATTTGAGACTATAACACTTAATAAAGCATGTAAGTACATCTTTTATTCAACAGACATAATTTTGTCTACTTAAGGGAGGGACATATACTGATTTTGTAGTTAATTAGTTAATTGACACCACTGTGAGCGTGAATGTACGACTGATGGGATTTGACACCTCTTTCATAAAACATAATAACATTGGGTAGAAAAGGAAGAGACAGCAAAGATTAACAATACACTTTCAATTACCCTCTGTCCTCTTCTTTAATTTTTCATATCTGTCCCTCCTGATACAGAATCCAGTTGTCTTTCTCACTGACATTCTATTGTCATTCCCTTGTGTTATCTTAGGCCAGCCTTGAGCTGATTCATTGCAGGTATTTTAACTAAGAATACTCACAAATACACACACAAACACACATGTGCTGATGTTTCCAATCACCACAAAATGTACATTATTTGCAACATGCCTCATTTCACCTTAGCTAAGGCTATTTACTCTGCATACACAGTGAGTTAATGAGACAGCTGTAATTAATTCCACTTGTTTACAAACTGCCAGTTTTGAGGGGGATAAAGAGTTTAAGAGGAAGCTTCATTGAGTATAAAAACTGTCGATAAGAAGGTGAAAATTCCTAAAACATGTATGCACAAAGCTAAAACTGTAAATAAACTACAGTCACATAAAGGCTTGTAAACACAGTAGAGTTGAGTTCACTCAGACAACATGTCTGAGTGAACTGAGCATTATTTTCCTGCATGATGCATGAAGTTGAACAGGAAACCCTGAAGAAAGATCCCAGCAGCAGCTACAAGAAGAAGGTCATCAGCTGCCTTCTGCAGTTAGAAAAGGACAAAGCCATCGACAGACAGCAATGCTACCAACTGTACCCTGGAGAATCAGAATCAGAAAGCCTTTCTTGTCATCATATTCTACAACGGATACAATGAGATTTTTGGGACTTCCATTTCAGCTACCGTGAAATAAAAAATAAAA